>VYZU01007761.1:6079-29434 GCA_013401355.1 Ceyx cyanopectus
CTGGGATGTTTATCAAAAACGGAGAAGGTGCGCCCCAAAAAAAACCGCGGTTTTTTTTTTTTTCCCCCCCCCCCCCCCCCCCTCCCCGCCCCAAACAATCGCTTCTCACGAGCATCTGTCACTGCAGCCTCTCGTTTTCCTTTCTGCTGTCATTTTACAGGTTCTTGGTCACGGGGCGGCCGGTGGGTTTCTAATGCCAACCAGCGGATTTGCTCGGTACGGGCACCGGAGCACTGGCGGCAGCTCCCGTGAAAACGTCCCCAGAAATCCCCGTGTCCCGCGGGGTGGGGGGTGGCCTGGCCTCGCACGGCACCTCGTGCAGAGTTTGCACGGTTCACGAGGCGTTTGCACAGTTCGCACGGGGCCTTGCACCGTGCCCGGTGAGCAGTGGGAGCCCTAACCCAGCTGGGGCAGGAGCAGAGGAAGGGCTGGCAGAGGAAGGCTTCATTTACCGTGTTACTCCTGGCAGCCCCTTATTCAATCCAGACTGATGCTGTTCAGACACTGAAAGTGACTAGAAAAGCATCCAGCAAGATTTTCCACCCCCTGAGGCCTCGCTCCCCCCTGAGCAGGATGCTGGGACCCCAACTGGGTGCCCTCACAGCACAAGAGCAGAGCTGGGTGCTCGGGGGAGCCCTTCCCAAAGTTAGGAAGGGTGAAGAACACTGTTCTGTCCTGCAAGTTTCAATCCATGGACTGTGCTCCTGATGTCCCTGTCATGAGGAATGGCAGCACTCCTTCCCTGTGCTGCCCAGGGAAGGGACCAAAAGGCTCAGCAGAAGGATGGAAGGACTGCCAAGATTTAGAAAATGGGCAGACAAGTCTATCTACAAACCTCCGGACTTCTTGAAAGGGTTGCTGGAGCCTCCTGGTTGGAATCCTTTCACACAGACAGTTTGGTGGGACAGTGAAGGGTACAAACACAGTGACTGTGGGCTGTGCCTTGGGCCACCCGAGCCCATACATCATCCTGCAGGCTGGGCTGCGTGTATCTGCCACACGTGAGGAAGCCCACACTTTGCCATTCCCAGGGACTGGAACTGTCGCTGTATTTTTTTCTGCACATCTTTTAAAAATTAAAATTACATTGATGCACCAGACAGCCAGGCTGTGCCCTATGGTTCCACCCCCACCTACCCCCCCCCCCGACTTTTCAGCCCCAGACCAGTCCTCTTCTCAGTCCCCAGAGTGAGCAGCGGGGCACCCCACTTGGTGTAAGAGCAGAACTGAGCAACAGGTTCGCCCCACAGCGTCCTTGTCCCCGTGCACAGCTGTCCCAGTGGTGGAACTGTGTGCTGCAGGGTGATGAGAGACAGATCCCCATCCTCACCGTCCCTATGGAGACCCGCGCAGGCACGCACATACACACACAGTGCCGAGGGACACCCGGCTGCCCGCACCAGCTGGCACACACACAGGCACACAGACCCAAGAACAAATCCTGCCCGGCCGTGCTGGTAGGGAGATAGGAAATCCCACAGCCACGCAGTGCCTGTTGAGGTGCACAAGCTCTGAGTTTCCCATCTGTTCTCCATTGCAGCTTCGTCTAAACTCTTTTGGGCTTTCTTGAATTTCCATCAGCCCAGCCCAACCCAGCTGCAGGACCTTCCCAAGCCATCCCAGCCCTGCACAGAGGTGCAGCAGCTCCTGCTCCCAGCCCTTCCCTGCCTCAAGGATGGGCTCCCTTCTCTCCCAGAGCAAACCATAATTTCACACTGGCAAAGAGCCACCTTCTACCAGTCCCCTTCCAAACCCAAATTAGCACGCTGCTGCAGCAGCAGAAATTGGAGAGGAAAGGCTGCAGTTTTATTTTACAACTCAATTAGCAAGTTTATACAGAAAAAGCACCAATATAACCAAAGGAAATTTTGTCTGTTTGGCTTCACCAGCAAATAGACTTGTTCCTCTTGCAGGCACTCCTCATGGCTGTGGATGTAGTGAAGTGCTCAACTCATGGTGACCCTCTACCAATGTGGTGACATTGGCTCCAGCATCACTCACTTGATCCATCTCTCTTTGCTCTTACACTTACAAATCCTCTGGGTACCTCCAGCATGGACTGAATAACACACTTCTGAGCCTGCCTTGTCATTTTGTTCACTAAGTATTAAAATGAAGCTGAAGTCCATCAGAACCTAAGGTGAAGATAAAGAGCCACATTTGCCTCTATTTTTCTCTGAGTATCTGTCTCAAATTACCTGAAGCCGATGGCTGTATGCCCAGGAGGGATCCTGACTCCTGTACCTTAACAGCTCAAACCACATCCCACCATCGTCCTTCCCTTCCTTCACCAATAGTCCCTTCTGGGTGGGTTTTTGGAAAGAAGGGGTTAGTCAGCTCACTAGGCCTACAGCTCACTAAGGCTGGTTTTTTACTGGGAACACTTTGGGGATGCTGATTCCTTCAGGATCAGGAAGGAGTAGTTGCTGCCTGTCTGACATTTGGGCGTACCCCTCCTGTTGCAGTCTCCCTCTGCTCCCTCTCTTAGTCCCCAACACTGCTCTGCTTGCCCCCCTGCACTGTCTGTGGTGCCTGAGGACCTTTGCATGTGGAGCATCGATCCACTTCCATGCATGGGATTTAATACTGGGCAGGATGGACTCTCCTACCATGGCTGCATCCTCTTTTGTAACTGTGGGCAAAGTCCCAGCGTGGGACTCTTGCCTGCCACAGAGAGACAGCCCTGCAGCTGCTTTTCAGAAAAGGAAAGAAGGAGGTACTTGATTTAAGTAGAACCCCACCAGCTGTGGAAGAGCACTTTTGAAAGGAAGAAATTGAGGCAGATAGGAAACCCTCAAGCAATAACCACCTAGCTGGTGTCATAGTCATATTCCCACCGCCCTGTACCTCCACAGATGCTCATAATTCCTGTCATCAGCACATTTTGATGGGATACAAATAAACTGCAGTGACAAAACCCCTAACACTTTAAAGTTGGAGGTGTTTGTGGCTGTTTCCATTAGCTAAGCAAGTGGAGCTCAACCACATTTGCAAGTCTTGAGCAAGTTCAAAGTGGTTAAAATATTGATGCTAGTGGTTATTTGGAAGAATATGTTTTCACATGGTGGCCACACAAGAAGCCTCTTGTTGCTTCACTTAACAAATGTCTTCTAGCAAGATGGCTACAAGTGATGGCAAGGCCAGCTCAGCAAGTAACCAAGCAACAGCATCATTTTATTTCCAAGTCTTCCAGTGACTCCTTCCAAAACTTACTTAAACTGAAGCCAAGCTGAATTCTTCCTGGTTGTCTGCATGGGGATAGACAAATCAAGGTACAAAGTCCATGCATGAAACATCAGATGGATTCAAAGCCTCTGTAGTGCTGCTCTTCTTCAGGCCTAGAGACCTTATGTCACCACAATCTGGATGTCTACAGCTGTGCTTGCTTCACATCACTTTCTATTTGAACACTATAGTCTAGCCAGGGGACAGGAGACTTATGGAAATGCTTTGCTAAGGGTTCAATCCTTCTGGAAACATAAAAGCTTCTTGGATTAGACTTTTCATTCTCTTTGGGGAAAAATTGTCCTATTCTGCATCTGGTTGCCAGTGTCTGGCATAAACCACCTAAAGACAGCGAGTCAAAACAGTTGAGAGATCAGTCAATTTAAAATGTAAAAGCAAACAAGTAAATAAATAAATATGCCTGTTTGCTTTTTGAAAAGTGCTGTGTCAGCAGGTAACTTGTCAGTGCACCAAGCCACAGATACTGAATTAAGGTGACTCACCCCAAGAGTCCTGACAGTGGTAGTCTGGGCTGGTGTCTGCTTGGAAGGGCTGGGATTCACCTTGCTTCGTTTGGGCTTCTTTCTCAGCTTAACTAATCACCTTCCTCCCATTAACAGGCACTGCCAGGAGAGCTACAGTGTTAAGCAAAGATCCCAGCTGAGACAGGCTTTGGTCTGCCTGTGCAGAAACACCTCGGCTGCCTCCCCAGCCCTGGCTGCCCGTGTGAGATGTCTGTCACCAGGGGAAGTGCTCTCCTGCAGCTCTTCTCAAGCTCTACTCCACACTTCCTTAGTTTTATGTATTTCACACTTTGACCTTCACTCAGACCTTTTTTTTTTATCACAGAATTATAGAATGGCAGGGGTTGGAAGGGACCTCTGGAACATTGAGTCCAACCCGCTGCCAAAACAGGATCACCCAGGGCATGTCGCCCAGGAATGTGTGCAGACAATTTTTGAAAGTCTCTAGAGAAGGAGACTTCACAACCTCTCTGGGCAGACTGTTCCAGTCTCTGTCAACCTCACAGTAAAGAATTTCCTCCTCCTGTTGAGGTGGAACTTTCTATGCTCAAGTTTATACCCATTGTTCCTTGCCCTATTACTGAGTACTACAGAAAAGAGACTGGCCTCTTCCATTTGACAGCCACCCTTCATATATTTATAGATATTTATAAGGTCCCGTCTCAGTCTTCTCCTCTCAAGACTAAACAGTCCCAGTAATTTCAGTCTTTCTTCCTAGGGGAGGTGCTCAAGTCCCTTAAATCTCCAGCTCCTGGCCTCTTTGCAAAAGCTCCTCAGACCTGGGGGCATCAGCCAGTCCCAAAGGGGAGACCTGGCCAGGAGAGTGTCTGCCAGCACACACCCAGAGGAGCATGTGAAAGGTAACATTGCACACAGTACTTCAGCCCCACCCTTCCAGTTCTCAGCTACTCCCAGGAGACCTCTGTCCTCTCCTGATCCATCCCCAGCCAGCACTGCTTGTGGCTGCTCTTTACTCTCACAGAGAATTTCTCAGTACCAAACACACATCCTTTGCTCTCCATCCCAATGCAAATAACCTCAATTCTGTCTCACTCTCTACTTTCTGGATGCAGGTGTTTACCACTGTGAACATGGGAAGAAGGTGTTTTGTTATGTTTTTTTGTTTGTTTTCCATTTCAGGTTACTGCCCCATCCTTTGGTGGTGTTTAGTCCTCATCACACAACTACTTTTGTTCTCTTATTCACTTCTTAATCCCATGCTTTTATTTTCTGCTGTAAACCAGCCAAATGGAGCTAAACTCTGTAGTTCTTAAGGTCAACCCAATAGTTTTCCACAGCACCAGGGCAAAGTCCCATCCCCAAGAACTGATTCCCTTCCCTTTTGAGAACATCACCTTGAGGAGGATCCATCCTACCTAAGTGCAGCTAACAATGCAAGGTACCTAGTTGGAGGTACCAACTTTGATTTCCTTAACAGTTACTCTGGGAATACCAATGAGCCACAGGGTTCAGCTGAGGCATGCAGAGAGCCCGAGCATACCTGTCACCCCCCTGCTTCAGCCTGGTCTTGCCCCTTCTGTCCTTTGTGCCTGCTGTTCTGTGCTGCAAGGAAGAGGAGCTGTGGAGGAAGGTGGGTATCTGGATGGGGAGAAGGATGTGGTCCAAAGTCCTGTTTAATTGCAACTTTGCATGACCTGAAACACTTAACTCAAAAGCTATGCCTTGCTAGCCTTCTTGTGAGGGCAGTATGTATGGTGGAGGGGACATGGGTAATTTGGGCTGGGCACCTGGCAATTAGGGGATGCCTCTCACCTAAAAGGTCTCACAGAGACCAGCATAGATCATGGGGCAAACTGAGCATCTCATAAACTACTTTTTACCACAACTGTATCTTCTGGCCTCCTGTCCAGTTCTGCATTTTAACCCTACAGTTTCTGCTTTCCTTTTCTATCTTGCTACAATTTTTGTAGACATTAAATGACCTGGTCCTCTTTATCCTTCAGATGTTGAGTAGCACGAGAAGCTCAGAGGAGAAGAAACGGTCCTCTAGGGCCATCCAAGCCACCTCAACAGAGAGGCTGATTGGCTGTAGTGGGACAGAGCATCATCAGAAGCCGAGTACCGGAGGATGGCCGGATCACCGCCGGGACAGGAGCACCATCTCCCGGTGGAGGGCTTTACAGCAGCAAGCCTCCGTGCGGGCTGTTTCCTGAAGCACAGATGAAGTGTGGAAGGCACCAGCAGTCGGCAAGTCGCTGACTCAGGTTTCTCTCCCCTTAGGCTGTGAAGCATATGTAAAGCAGCCCAGTACAAGTGTGAACGTATGGAAGAGAGGGAGCTGTGGAATTGGCTGTGGACAGGAATACATGATGTGAGCACATCCCTTTTTCTTTGTGCCTTGCCATCACAGGGACTCCTGGTTGTGTAAGAGCTGCAGGATCAACTGTGACAGAGTTTTTGCTATGGGTTTATCAGGGGAAGCTCCATCTTATTTTGCATTGTTCCAACTCTTCAACCCTTTCTCAAAGAGCCATCAAGTGACTAAAATGAGCCAATCACATCTCATTTAAGGGCCTTTTGTATAGTTTTAACATGTATGTCAAAACAAGGTTTTGCTTGCATATCTTTGCCTAGGTAGGTGTATTAAAGGGAGATCTATGCCACGGATTAAATCCCACAGTCCCTGCACATTTTTAGAGTGTTCCCCCCAAAGTGAAAGGCAGTGACAGCCGTGTGGACAAAGCCACAGTTACATGTTACTGGGTGGGATGTTAAATACCTGTTAGCAACGACCTTGTTTTCCTACTATGTTACAGTGAGACGTGTTCACAACTGCCTGTGTGCAGCTCTTCACAGAGACTGCAAGTCTGTGTGGGTTTTGCTGACCAGTATTTAGGAACACACGTTCCTGCCTTTAATTTTGATGCAGGCAATGTGCTGGCTTTGCCTTGTCTGCTTGTCTCTTCCTACCCACACAAACACATGCTGGTTCAGGAACCTGAGACCATCTCAGATGCATATATGTGAGCATTTAGTGTCACCTAAGACATCTGGACCTCCAGCTGCTGTCTCAGAAGAGTGGGTCTTCCCTACACTTTCTGCCTCATCTACCAGCACCACGTTGGATGTCTTGGGTGCCCTGCAGTCTGCAGAGAAATGCCAGGTGCCTATACTAGCAGCTGAGCAAAGCACAGTTCTTTATGAGAATATAATCATATTTTATTTAAAAAAAAAAAAAAAGGTAGGACTTTCCAATATTGAATAAATTCTTAAAGAGCAGAGCATAGAGTGTGTCACTTGGGAAGTGTAGGGAGAGCTCTGCCTATTCTATGGTTCACACATCGATCCTACCAGGTTAATAAGTCAAAATATATCATTTTGGGTTCCTCACTGTGTCCAGAAGAAAAGTGAAGCTGAAAATTATTTAATATGACTGGCTTCTGTATGAAATGAGCTAATTGTCCGGCAGGCATCTGTCAGCTTGCTAGCCAGCACTTTGCACTTGGAACAAGGAGGTGTTAAATTCTGCCTCTATCCTTTCTGCAGGGCCTCACCATGCAGCATGGATTAAGTCCAGACTGACAGTTTTAATAAGAGCCAAAGGCAGAAGGACAGTTAATGTTCTTCCTGGGCCTTGATGATTTAGCGATGTGGAAACTGCAAGTGAACCCAGCTTGGAGTCTTGTCAGTATTTCTTCCTCTGTACAGTCATGGCTGGTGGATACAGTATTTATAAGACAGGCTGTGAATGTAAAGACTCTTTCCATGAGCTCTCCAAGGCTGGGAAAATTTCAGACAGATCCAGAACCACTTATAAAATGAAGGAATTGTTCCAACAGTGTCCCTGAAATGTTTCCTGAGGGACAAAATCTGGCCAGCTCCAATGTGACTGGCTTGAACAGGGTTGTGATGGGTAGTTCAGAAGAGGAGCTTGGTTCTCCATGAACCACAAACCTGCCCTAGAACTCTTTTTCTTACTCCTGTAGCAGGATCTTAATAAAGGGAATCATCTCCACATTTCACAGAGGTAATGAACAACTGGGATTCAGCACCAAAGCCAAGCAGACCTTGGGCTCTTATTTTTCTCCAGCCAAATAAATTATGGACATAAATCTCCAGAGTGTATTTGGTGAGAGTGAGGGAAACCAAGGTAAAGTTCTTGGGCAACAGCTTAGGTCAGGTGTGTAGTGAAGATGTACTTGAAAAGCTTGGCATCATATTTGGGATTCTACCTGGAACCTTGTGCAATTACTGACTGTCCCTTCACCTTTCCTTGACCTATGTAAAGAAACAACTTTGCCAAAAATTTATTTTGGAAAAAAAAAAAAGTTTATCTATCTATCTATCTATCTATCTATCTATCTACTGTACATGGGATTTTTTTTTAATATTATAGACCATTTTATGCATTTTATGGCTTGGTTTTATTAAATGGAAGCAAACCAGGAAATCTCATCTTTTCTCCCTCACTGGCTACTGTGAAGTTTATCCATGATTTATGTAGGACCTCCAAACTTAACAGAGGTGGAATCTTAATACCAGAGATGCAGCAGGTCAAGAGCCAGGTTTATCTTTCAACAGGGATTACCTATGGTTTCTAGTAGATTATTCCTGAAATGGAGCTCATCATATTACAGGTTAACTGTTTTACTGAGGAAGCAAGAGGCATAATGAAGAACAGCTATATAAATCTCCTCCCTTCTCCCCAAAACTAATTTATCCTGAGTTTAGAAGGTGTGTTGATTAAAAGACTGCCTTGACAGGCTATCAGCAACTTCACCACATCATATAACAAGAGTGAACTTTCAATCTACCATTCTGGCTACCTTTGAAACTCAGAGAAGCCTAGTCCTAATGTAAAATCTCCTAGTGGTTCACATCTGGGTTTTGTAATTGTCATCTGAAAATAAATTGTGGTAGGAGTGATAAAGTGACTGGTTATCTCTTTGGAATCCTACTACTCTAGTGTAGCCATTTTCAGTAATTAAATAATATTGTATTTCTCCCAGTATGATTCAAGGTTGAAAGAAAATGGTTTATGTTCAGCTTTTAAACTGTGTTTTCCTAGCCTGTTTATTTTGGTTTGTCCTTGCTTTCCCTCTCCCCTTCCATTTTATTTACTACAGCCTAAGCAGGGCTCTGATTTCTCCTCATCCTGCCATGATTACAGGCAGAGTCCTCTGTCAGGGATTCAAAAACTGGTGGGCAATTCCTCCTGGGCTTGTAAACTCTGGGTTGTTCTCCTGCTGTCTTGGAGGAGACAAAAAGCAAATCCACAAGGTGCCAAGAATCCCAGACAAGCAGGGATGCAGCGCTCCAAGAGCTCCTGGCAGGGAGAGAGATGTGACCCTGGGACGAGTTCATGGGGTCACACCTTGGCCCTGGTGGAGATTCCCCATCCCCTCATGCCCTCGTGGGGAACAGAGAGGAATTAAGCTGTGGGGCTGCAGTCTGCTTGTGTCAAAATGAATGAACAGATCCCAGCCACAAATCACTCAATATTTTATCAGGCTTTGGGGGGTTTTTCCTTCTTCAGTTTAAGCTTTTGTGGGAACTCAGGGCCCCCAGAATACAGGTGGGCAGGCCTCCAGCACGTGACAAAAGTCTACCTTGTGCAAACCTGCCTTGTCCATGTCCCAGTCAGGGCTGAAAGGATGGGGAGTCACCTCCAGCTCTCAGGTCTGGGATCTCTGCTGCAGCTGCCTTCCAGTGCAGTCCTTGCTGCCCCAAGTTCCAATTGCCCACTCACCAGATGGTCCCTGATTCAGAACCAAACTGTTCCCCAAGGAGACCAGGACCTGGCTGTCAGTTATCTCACAGGCATCAGACCATAAGCTCTACAGAGGACCTGGCTATCACTAGTGTCAGATCATAAGCTCTGCAGCTGCCTGCCAGACCATGCTTGCCCAACTGCTTGCAAAAATCTCTTTTGTGTGATTTTTAGATCACCACAGCAAGGGCCAGAGGAACAGCTTTTGAGCCATGTCTGGCAAGGGACCAAGTAAGCTCATTTGTGCCTCTTTCTGAGCACTGGGAAGGGTGATGATTGCTGCACCTCCATCATTTTTCTGTATTTCTTTGCCTGCCCTGATCTGGTCTGATAGATGGAAAATGATCTTTTCTCCAGAAGAAATTCCCTGTGTTAGTACAGGGAGAGATCATGGAGAACAGGAGCTGTACACTTCTAATTTCTAACATTTAGCATTTCTTTTCTACTTTTTTCATCCCACTCCTGCTTAGAAGACAATCATAGAATCATAGACTCATTAAGACACTTAAGATAATTGAGTTCACCTGTAAACTTAACACTTTGTCCCCTACAATCCTCTTTGTACTGTGGCAGGTGTCTTGGAAAGCTCCTCTGGCTTATAAATCAGTGAAAGGCTTTTAGTTTAGCTATTGGGTTTAAAGCTGTCTAGAAAATTAAATACAAACATCAGCCCTAACTGCAATAGTGGTCATACCAGAGGCTATGTAGAAAATCCCAGTGTAACTGGTGCCAGAGTCAGGTTTTGAGCATTAGAGGGTTAGACTGGAAACAGTGGGATTCCCTGTGCAAGTAAACAGTGCCAGACAAAAGCTGGGCACTTGTCTCCCACAGTTGGCGACTGCAGTTAGCACCAGCCACCGGTCTATAGGCTGCATTTGAGTGCTCTCTAGTGGACAGAAAAATGATTCCAGAGGCAAACACAGGTGATGCTCACTCTTCCTGAGATGTCACCCTCTAGTCCCTGGATCATTTTTCCAACAGATCTATGTCCCTCTTATGGTGGGGACATTAGAAATGGATGCAGTATTCGAGATGGGGTCTCACAAAAGCAGAGTAAAGGGGGAGAATCACCTCTCTTGATCTGCTGGCCACACTCCTCTTGATGCATCCTCGGGTACAGTTGGTCTTCTGAGCCATATGAGTGCACTAACAGCTCATGTCAAGCTGCTCATCAATCATCACCCCCAAGTCCTTCTCTTCAGGGCTACTCTCAACCCACTCTGTACCCAGTCTGTGTTTGTGCCTGGGATTGTCCCAGCCCAGGGACAGGACCTTGCACTGTGACTTGTTGAACTTGGTGCAGTTTGCAGTGGCCCATTTCTCAAGCCTGTCAGGTCCCTCTGGATGGCATCCCTTCCCTCAAGTGATCAAGTGATTTGCTCTCAGTGAAGTCATGTTGACTTTCACTGTTCACCTCATTATTTTTCATGTGCCTTAGTACAGATATCAGGAGGATCTGCTCCATGATTTTACCTTATCCCTAGATGAGACTGACTGCTCTGTAGTTCCCTAGGCTTTCTTTGCTTGCTTTTTTAAAAATGGGGGTTATGTTTCCCCTTTTCCTATCTGCAGGAACTTTGCCAGACTGTCACATTTGTTTTTGGCAACAGCTTTTGGCCACATTGCAGCCACAGTTGGACCTGCCCAAGTGACTAAATGTGCAGACTCAAGACATGCCCAGATGACCCTCCACAGCCCCTTTTCCAACCTTGATGGGTGCACAGGGGTCTGTGATGCCCTGAGGTGTTTAAATATCCATCTGCCTCTCTCACAAGAGCTGCAGCTCAGTAGGGGAGGTCACCTCATGGGCGCGGGGAACTGAGTTTCAGGAAAAAAGACCTGAGGGCTGAGTTCTGCTGCTCTGCCAAACTGCCACAGGACAGTCCAGCTCTGAAGGCTGAGCTCAGCAACTGATCCATAATTGTTGTTATTATTACTATTATTATCACTTCATTTCAATTATTAAATTGTTTTAATCTCAACCTATGAGTCTCCTTACCTTTAGCCCTCCAATTCTCTCCCCAGTTCCTTGGGGTAGGGGAAGGTGAGTAAGCAGCTACGTGGTGTTGGGTTTAAAAACCTGCTGGCTGGGTTTAAACTCAGACACTGCCCTAACCTCACAGGTAAGTCTGCTGGCTCTTTCCACAGCTTCAGAGGTTAACAATGCTGACACATTTATTTTAGTTTCCAACTACAGGATGCTTTGAAGAGAGTGGCTCAGAAAGCAGATAAATAGCCAGCACTTGGACTTCTTAATGAGCACAGCAACATAGTGTGCACAACCTCTCTGGGTCCAGCAGCATACTGGGGCCAAGCAGATACTGTTTGGGATAAAAAAGGCCTGGGTTTTCAGGCATTTTTACAGGCACTTGGCACATTTGTCTGGATGCTGCTCAGCGAGTGTGACAAGCAGTGAGAGCTCACGGCTCAGGTCCTGCTCTGCTTTTGCTGTCTCAGGCAGCAAACTGCCAGCTGCTTACTCCTTGTTACTATCTGAATCAATTGGATTATCCAGGAAGCCAACCAGGGATAAAAAATGCCATTAAAGAAATAATTCATTTAGACATAGGACTATTTAGGATATATTTGTGCTTTCAGGAACTCCAGCCCAGAGCTTTTTAACCCTTCATAGGGCACATGAGAATGATTCGTGTTTCAAAAGCACGAATTTTTGTTTGTTTGTTTGTTTTTAATGCCTTGCAGTACTTCTGGTAACCTCGACTGCTGTGCCAGGAAGGCTGCAGCCCTGTGGTGGTATTTACGCTCTACTTAACAAAGGGCTTCCAGTGGCAATAGCCAGGGAGAGAAAACAACCAGGATTTAGGAAGGAACTCCACTTATGAAGTTTCCTTTTTTTGTCTTATGAGACTTATGCTACAGACTTCTTGGTTCTTGGAGCAAAAGATCATTCTGTATCCATCACTTTTGGATCTCTCTTCAGTTTTACAGACTTCCATCACATCACCAACTTCTCCAGCTGTTTCTTTCTGTGATGAAAGGCTCGAATCCACTCACCAAGTTCTCTTAGTGGCTTCTCCTCTAGGGGCATGCCTCTGTGTACCCATTTAGGGTACACAGTCTGTTTGGATGGTGCACCATGGATGCAGCAGCAGCAGCAGCTGGTTTCTATAGCTTTTCTAGTATTTCCCAGCATCTCCTTAGTTTTCTGCCATGACACTGAGGCACAAGAAGCAAAGAGCAGAATCTTGTGCTCGTCGCAAAGCTTTTTTTTTCTTGGTGCTTCCCTGCAGGAGCTCGGCACACCCATGCAGAGAAGCACAGAGGAAAAAAAAACCACCCAAACACACCCAGGAGTGAGAAAATGAAGCCAATCTCCCCAGGCCAGGTGCAGGACACCAGAAGCAGTGGCTGCTTGTGGCTTTCTTTTCAAAATAAAGGCTGGAGAAGCTCTGAGCAGCCCTGTGGACTGGGACACAGGGGTTGGCAGCACGCTCTGCTCTTTGCCCGGCGGAGAAAGGGCAAAGGGCAAAGTGCTGTACTGGGAGGCACCCATCCATGGGCAGACACCCATCCATGGGCAGACACCCATCCATGGGGCAGACACCCATCCATGGGGCAGACACCCGTCCATGGGGCAGACACCTGTCCATGGGGCAGATACCCTTCCATGGGGCAGACACCCAGCCACTGTTTTAGGGCAGATCAATGAGTGCGCGTTGTCGCCGCTTGGGAGGGGGGCAAACTGACACCAGCAGAACTTGGCACAGGTTTGAGCTCGTAAAAAGAGAGGACAGTTATTGGAGCTCCGTGCCAACAACCCCGCCCGGCGGTGTAGTCGTGGCCGAGTGGTTAAGGCGATGGACTAGAAATCCATTGGGGTCTCCCCGCGCAGGTTCGAATCCTGCCGACTACGACTTGAGCTTTTGCTTTTTTATCTCCGGACTTTTTCTTCTCCCCGCGCTTCCCAGCAGCGGTTTGACACCAAAGCCTCCGGCGGGCAAACATCCGGCCCCGGGGAAGGGAGGCGGGACCCGCTGACAGCCGGACGCGGCCGCCCGGCCCGGAGCCGATCGGGAGCAGGGTCGCCGCTTCCCCGCGCCATGCAGCACAGCGCAGGGCCCGCCGTGCTGGTCACCACCAGGTACCGGGGAAGGCGGAGCAGCGGCGGCGGCCCCAGCGCCCGTCCTCACTTGGCCCCAGCAGTTACGAGCGGCAGCCGCCTGCTGCGGCCTGCAGGGCCCTGCCCGCCGCGCTGCTGGCAGCAGCCGCTCGGGGAGGGGAAGGGAGGCGAAGGGAAGGAAGGGGACTCGGCGCCTAATGGGGAGCACGGGCGGGCGCTGCGGGGTTGCGGGAGGCGGCGCTGCCGGCGGGGGGCCGAGGGGCGGCGGGCGCTGGGAAGACGCTGAGGGGAGGTGCGGGGAGCGGAGGGTCGCTGGAGTTGCCCTCGGGACACTTCGGTTATATGCAGCTCTGTTGCTTATCTGCCGGTTGCCGGAGGAGGAGGGAGAGCGAGGCAGGGACGATTTTCTTCACCAAGATACCAAGAAGCCTTTATTTATTTGTTTATTTACAGCGCTTTTTATACCCTTTGAACTTAAAGGCAATTGGACGATTTCTTTCCAGAGAGGGTGGTTAAGCATTGGAATGGGCTGCCCAGGGAGGTGGTGGAGTCCCCATCCCTGGAGGTGTTTAAGAACCGTGTGGATGTGGTGCTGGGGGACATGGTTCAGGGACCCTGGCAGGGCAGGGTGAACGGTTGGATTTGATGATCTTAAAGGTCTCTTCTAACCAAACGAGTCTATGTCTATTCTATGACAAGAAGCCAGCCACCCTCTGGGGTGATTGGCTGGGGTGCCACGACACCCACAGTCAAAACATCTTTCTGCTCTTTTACAAACAGCTGCCACCAGGGTCACAGCTTTCACAGATTCACAGATATTAGGGGCTGGAAGGGACCTAGAAGATCATCTAGTCCAACCCCCCTGCCTGAGCAGGATCACCTAGACCAAGTCACCCAGGAACAGATCCAGGAGGGTCTTAAGTGTCTCCAGAGATAAAGACTCCACAACCTCCCTGGGCAACTGGTGGGAATCTGCGATGCCCCAGGAAGGGCAATCCCATGCAGTAGTGTTTGAACATCCACACAGCTCCTCGAGTTTTCTGGTGTTTCCCGGGCAGAATGGACCAAGGCTGTCTGGGTGGCACGGCTGGCATTTCATAGATGTGGTGAATGAACTCTCAAGAGAAATGCCTCAAGAAGAAAATGCTCTTTACATACAAATGGTAGAAAGTTCTCCCTCTTTTTTTTTTTTAATTTTTTTTTACCTTCACGAGGTATTAGAGACCACATGAAAGCAGTTCCCTATCAGATGTGACAGGAGAAATTGAAGTGTTGATTCAGCAAGGTCCTGACTCTCACATCTACCTCCTGAGATATAACTAGCAACTATTTCAATCACATTAACTTCAAAGCTATTATTTTAATCCTTAAATATTTGTCTGTATCAGGGTTTGACTTCCTTTGGAGCAGTGGCCTCGAACCTTCAAACATATTTGACTTAACTCACATATTTTGTAGGACTGATTTCCTATTAGGTTTAACCTTGGGAATGGAAATCTGAACAGAATTTATTTTGCAGTCCACAGACTTTGCCACTTGCAGATTGTCCCACTGATACTGGAATGCTTTCAGTGATAAAACTGGATATATATGTACGTGTGGGATTAAGGCTTTAGCAAGTGAATATATTTTTCTAGCTTGTGAGATAAGATAGCTGTGTAGTTGTGACCTTTTTCACTCTTTATGAACACTGGGTTTGGGGATAGGATTCCTGGTTGCTATTTTAATAGAAGTAAATCATAATCTGTAATCTTGTAGTTAGACTAGATATAAAAACATTTGCTGGCTAATTTGTATCTCGTATTTTGCCTTCACTTAATGAACAACCTCTTTCTGGATGTGTTCAAAGCAAAGTTGGCTGGGACTCTGAGCAACCTGCTCTAGAAAGGTGTCCCTGTGCCCTGGCAGGGGGGTTAGAACTAGGTGATTTTTAAGGTCACTTTGATCCCAAAACCATTCTATAGTTCTGTGATGTGATTCTACAGATAAACTAGTTGTTTTTTTCTGTTTTGATTATGATCCAGGTCATCTCAGTTTGTTCCCTTTCTGGCAGAGGTGTTTGGAGCTGGGTGCTGCTGATAGGGCTGAATCTATCAAGGCAGAAAGTGCAGAGTCTGCTCTCCTGGCCACACTGAGACTGGAATAAAGTTTTTCTAGTTACAGCACTTAGGTCTGTTAATTCACTTTCTTTCTTGCAATGGCTGCTTTCCCCTCCTCCCATCTTGGCCTTTCAGCCCAGAAAGCAGCTTAATTAAAGTACAAAGTCTCTGTGTTACAGCAAATCAAAAGACAGGAATGAAAAACTGTCTGTTCCAGGAACTGTGGAAACAACTCTGTTCAGCTGACCTTTATATGGTCTCCCCTTCCTTTGCCCCATGGTGATCCTGCTTGATCAGACTGTGCAAGCACAGTGCTACTGGGATGAGTGGTCTTGTTGCAGTGAGGTGAAGTGATTCATGTTAGGGAAGTTAAGTGGGTGCCCAAGTCTCCACTGAACCACCTGTGTTGTAGGAAAAAGCATAACATGGAGGTACACAAGCTAGATTTACAGAAGGAGTAGGAGCAATAAACTGTGTGTCCAGTTTGAAGAACCAGCTTCCTCCTTTGGTTTCTTTTTTAAAGCTGTTAGTGTAAAAATAACTGTGTTTGATGGGAACAATGCAATGGAACTGTATTCTGCTTTGGGATTTGTAGGTGTTACTTCCACTTGAGAAATAACAACAGTCTCAAAACACTGGAGGCTGCTGATTTTGAAACAAAGGCATTAGAAGAACTAGTGTGGGCTTTGGATATTACACTCTATCTACCTCAGCCTCCCTGATGATCACTGTTCATTTATAGTAATTTTTCTATCTAAAACCCACACTACCCTGCTGCTGTGGAAGAGGTAACAGGGGTAGGTTCAGTGTAAGAGATGATAATGAAGTGGTCACAAGGCCTAAAGCAAACAAACAAAAATGTCTCTATTCCCCCTCCTCCTAATCCTTTGCCATTGCAGTCATTTTAGCTCAGACTTTTAACAACTTCAAAAGAAAAAGCCCGGGTGTAGGTAAGGTGCTCACTAACTTCATGACATCTTGAGAGCTCTTTGATGCAGCAGCTCTTACACTGAAGTTGTGTCAGCTGAGTTCATCTGCATGTGGTTGGTGTTTTAAGCTAAATAAAAGCAGTCAGGAAGGATGCTTCACTGTGTTCATTTGTTGGGGTTTTTGGGGGGTGAAAAGCAGGTTCATTTGTCATTTATACTCTGACTGTGGCTGTGTGAAGTAAGTTCCTACCTTCTGACAGCTGTTGTAGCTGCAGTCATACCTTTTGAGTGACTGCACATCTGGAGAGCAGTTCCTCTGCTGCAGATAGATTCTAAACCAACCAGATTCAGCTGATCTTTCTGGCAGGTGTCCTTTGAATCAGCATTTTGGCTGCCTCTGAAAGAGACAACACTCCAGATAATGACTGTTACACAGGGGTTGGGCAGACTGCTGTGTGAAAGCCAGGCACCTACATATTTATACATAAGCATTATTGATTCTGTGTTCAGAGCCCAGCAATGTGAAAGAGAAAAAATTCTTTCTGATAGTGTAAAGTCAAGCTCTTGACTGGAAGAAAATGAGAACAGAATCAGAGCAAACAGAATGGTATTTAGCTATCTAGTATAAAATCTTGGCTCTTGTTTTAAACATGGCTTTACAAAGAGAATTGGGTACAAAAGTGGACCTGTACCCTTGCTGTCTTATGTATAGAGAACTCTCAAGACACTATCTTTAAAAAGCTTTTTATTCTGTTTTGTGTGAGGTTCAGAGGTTGCCTTCTTGGGAAAACTCAAGTTTCAAAAGAACTGTTCAAGTTTTGACATGAGAAGTGGAGTCTTTTGAAACTTTATTTGAAATTAGATTGTTTGAACCTCTTTAAAGTGCATTTTAAGTTAATATGCCTCATATATCCTTAGGTGAAAGGGCACCTGTGTTAATGAATCTAAATTTCCTAAATTGAGAGTCAAGAATTCCACAAAACGCCTCTGCAATCCACAGAAGTCCAGGGAAAGAGGGACTTGATGTTCTTTGTATGGATGAGGTTAAAAAACAAAAAGGCATAAAAAAGTGTTTAATGAAAAGAAAAAATGTTGTTCCTTTTTTTTTTTTTTTTAAAAGAGTGGCTTCTGATTTAATTAACAAACATTCACTCACACATAGAAAGGGTTCACTTGGAGATGTGTTCATAGCTGTGTTCATTCAGTGCTCTGGATGATCAGCTCCTTTCTGATTCTGGCAGAGTCTTGCAGCCACAGCAGCAGTGCTTGTGCTGTTCCTGGCATAGGGGTCACTTTGGGGAAAGGACCACTGATCAGTTTTGGTCTCCAGTTTGTTAATGAAATAAACAGACTGTTTATTTCATTAAATGTACCATGCTCTTATGCCCCAGGAGCAGCTGCTCAGCCTCACTCCTGTAGTGGGAGCACTATAATATGATCCTGGCATTATCACAGAATCACAGAATCACAGATATTAGGGGCTGGAAGGGACCTAGAAGATCATCTAGTCCAACCCCCCTGCCTGAATTGCAAGGCATTCCTCTTGCAAAAATGTCAGAATTCCTTGGGTGAGAATCCAGGGGAAGGTGACACCAAGGTTCTGAAGTAAAGTGCAGCAGCAGTTCCCTTCTTCCATTGCCCTCCAAGAGGAACCCCAGGTGGGTCTGGCTGGTGGCAACTCTCAGAAGTTAACATCATGGAGCTTTAACAGGTTGGGAAAGGACAGGTGGCTTTGTTTCCAGTGGGATTTTCTGTGGGAAAGCTGAGATGCTTTAGCTAGTGTGCCTCTGCTGTTGGGCAACAGGGCTGTTAATCAGACAGCCAAAGCTAGAAGGCTCCAAGGGATCGTGTGCTCCTTTAACTGCCTCAGTCCTGAAAGGATCCTGAAAGGATCTCCACAGATGGAAACTGTGGTTGGCCCAAAACCTCTCTCCAGCAACTTCTGTCTGCATTTCAGGCTTTAATCTAGTTCCATGGTTGGCTTTTAACAAACCTCTGGTTGTCCCTTCACTCCAGCAAGCTCCTTCTTCTTTTTGTTGCCCCTTTCAGCTATTGGCTCTGCCATCCCTGGAGATGTCCCAAGGCTAAGAAGTGGACAGGGCTTGGTGTGAACAGACCTTTGTTTCAAAACAAGCCATGAGGAAAGACTGCTCATCTGCCCTGCTAGGTGGGAGAGCAGCTTCAGCTCCTGTTCTGAATGAATTCCCATCTTCTGTTCCCTGAAATGCAGTGTTCCTGTCACTTTGTCTGCAGTGGCCCATGGCAGGTGCTTTGGGACAGAACAGAGGAGACAGCCATGTCCAATCTGTACTGCAGCAGAGCAGGAACAGTACTGGGGTGGGGTGTGCTTGGTGTCCTGTTCAAACAGGAGTCTTTGTACTTCATTCTGAAGCTTTGAAATGGATCCTTAGAGGGCTCAGTTAAAAGTCATTGTGCCAGTGCCTGAACTCTGTGTGCCAGTGCCTGAACTCCATGTGTATTTTCTCCTCCAGGCAAATTCAGAATACTCACACAGGCTTGGACTTGTCAGTGCCAGAATACCAGGAAATCTGTGGGAAGATGATGTCTGGCCATGTCGAGTATCACATTGTTGTCGTGACCCGACTGGCTGCCTTCAAATCAGCAAAGCACAAGCCTGAAGATGTCGTTCAATTTATGGTAAATATTTGATTATTTTGGTCCTGATGTAGCAGATACTTGGTCAGCACAGCCTCCCTGGATCAAGGTCCTTGGTAGGAGAATGCAGTCTGTACTGTTTCTCTAGTAGGATTATTAAATGTATATTAATTGAACTTTTTATTCCCAGAGCTCAAAGCAACAATGACTGCTCGTTGTTGCCTTTAAGGCATTTTGCATTATCAGTCAACAAATAGAAAGCAGTTAAGCTTTTTATAAGTCCTGCTACAAAATTAATTTCTCTGATATGTATATGAGCACTGGGACTTGAATGTAAACATTAAATAAATATATAATCGTTTACAAATAAATATATAATAATTGACTTGAATGGAGATCCATGGGGCTGTAAGAGGAATTAACCTTGCAGTAGGTTAGCCTGGACCTGTTTAGACTTGACATGGTTTTTAAAATCCTTAGTAAGAGAGTTTGACAAGGGAGTGTCCACATAAAATGCTCTTGACTCAGTTTGTCTTTTTCATGACAGCTGCAGAGGAAAGGTTTGAAACCATAGCACGTGAGATTCATTGCACTTCTTAAGATACCTGTAGCATGTGCACATCCACCTGAGCCATCTCACCTGGGACTGTCTATGGAGTCAATGAGAAGAGGTGCATTTAGGGTCCATTTTGGGTGATGAGGGGACTGTAAGGGGACAGAGCCTGTTGTGTGTTCTGAACATCTTTTCAGATGTTTTGAGGCTAACTGTAATGTCAGGGATGTGAGTGTATGGTTACCCAGCAGACCATGAACCCCAGTGTAGCTCACTCTAGAAGGTAGCTGATAAATGGATATTTACACAGTCTGATTTTGCAGACAAAGCCAGATCTGTCAAGGCTGTGAAGAGGTGCACAATGAGGAAATCTCACAGATTTCTTGCACTCCTTATGCCATCTATAACTTTATGGTAAAAGCAGCAATGCTGTCAGAATAGTCTGTTCTGTTTTCCCTCCTTGTTCCTGCAGTGCTTCCTTCCTTTTTCTCACCCCTGCAGTGTTTCCTTCTGTGTGCCAGTGTCATGTGGCTGTTCTGTAATGTCAGCTCAGCAACTGGTCCTGGCTAAAAATGGCTGTTTGGGGATTTGTTAGACTAATTTACACCTGTTTCTTGGTCCTGCAAGTTGCACAGCCCCTTTACATTTTGCTTCAGGATAGGGGAAGTGCCTGACATGAGCAGGTAGGAGATGTGGAATCACTTCTTTTCTGCAGCAATGCCTGCTTCTATTATGTAATATTTCCATGCAGCTCTGTGCAAGAAAGGACCTGACTAAGCCTGAGATGTTAAATTGAGCTATTATCATGTAACATTTTTCTTCACTTAAAACAAAAACCAGGTAAAATCAACTTGTCTATAAAGAGGAGAAACAGACTTCCTACTGGGGCCCCCCATCTTGCTGAGATTGTCCCTTCCCATGTCTGCTCTCTCTAGGAGGATATTCAGCACTTAGCTGCTCTTCTGAAGTGAAATCAACCTTTCTGATTTCTTCTCTGGTCAGGCCTCTGGCTTTTCATTCTTCTTGATGAAGAAAACTGGTGTAGTCTGACAGGAATAACATTTATCTCATCAGATACATTTGTTTTTCAGCTAAGTCTTATCTATGACATAGTCTGGTGTGTGAGAGTAATGGAAAAGCTTGAGTGGGGAGGTGGGAGGATGGATGCTTTGCATCAATTCATTCCAGTGAGTCTTTTCTTTATGTGCTACTGGAAGGAATGGAGGGATTCACGTGGCCTAACTTACCTCTCTCTAAGTTTGATATTTTAATCTGGTAAGTGGGGAGAAGGGGCATGAGGTGACTTATCTTGAAATGTCTCTCATTTGACTGTGAAGGGAAAGCATTCTACATTTGAGACATCTGGGGTGGGGGGCTTCAACTCCAGGTTAAAATCCTTAATTGAGGTGCACACAGCTCACCATCTATACCACTGGAGGAGCCCTGGGATTTTCTACCTGGCCTTCAGAAGGTTGTGGATCTCCCATAGAATAATAGAATTATTTGGATTGGAAGGGACCTTAAAGATCATGTAGTTCCATCCCCCCTGCCATGGGCAGGGACACCTCCCACTAGACCAGGTTGCTCAGAGCCTCATCCAGCCTAGCCTTGAACACTTCAATGGATGAGGAATCCACAACTTCTCTGGCAACCAATGCTAGTGTCTCACCATCCTTGTAGTAAAGAACTTCTTCCTAATGTCTAATCTAAATCTACCCTGCTCCAGTTTAAAACCACGTGGGCAGTTGTCTTCACCTGGAGGCAAGGCCTAGCACAGTAGCTGCCAGGTGAGGTGAACTGCACTGATAGTGTCTGTGTAGTTCTGTTCTGCTGCAGGTGTTACCAGCACAAGCAAGAAGCACCACCCTTCCCCAGAGAGTTTGCAGGTGAGCTGGAAGAGAATCAGGTGGTTGAGGAACAGCAGAGAAGGAGGTTACCTTGGGCAGAAGATCTCCAAATTGGTATTGCTAGGTGGAGTGAGAGGAGACATCTGAGGGAGAAAAAGCAATTGTGTGTGTCTGTTCTGCCTGCCCATCTGTAGGAACAGGATGGGAGAGGGAACATATTTTTTTTGCCACTGTTGAAATGAAATTTGAGGGGCTGGAGGAAAGAGCCAATGTCACAGTGCTGAGATGACAGGTTAGAGGAGGCATGGTAGGATTTTCATTGTCTCTGGATATATTATTCCACTTCTGGCTACCTCAGGAGCCAGGTCTGTGTTTTGAGACCCCTTGTCTTTCTTCTTCCTCCTCCTCCTTCTTCCCTTTTTTCTCTCCCTGAAATATTAGCTGAATTAATTTCCTTGTCTAGCTCTTCCTCCACCTGCTTCCACTGACTGCCCTCCACATTCTCGTGCCCTAGATGGCAGCACCTAAACTGGGTTTCTGTGCGTTAAGCTGTGAGCATCTGCAGGTGGCGATGTGGTGGAGCAGCATTTCTTGCTCAGGTCGCTCTGCTGTATCCCCTGGAAAAAGGAGGTGAGTGGGACAAACATCCTCTGAGGCAGCTGTGAAGTCTGGGCTGTGATTTAGACCACACTGGGCCAAAAGATGTTAAGGGCTTATGACCAAAACCAGATGAGCATCAAAAAGAGATTTCAGATCTGACCTGTGGAGTTACCAGCCTTCACTGTGGATCTCAGCAACCCAGAGCTCCCTTTTCCCCAGGCTTAATGGGACTGTGGAAGATCAGGATCATAGCATTTCTAATTGAAAGGTTTGTGAAGTGTTAGCAGAAGAAGTTCACTTCTGTGATGACTTTCAGGCTAAAATTTGTAGAAATGGAAGGGATTTTTTAATTTACAAAATGCCATTTGTAGAAGAGGGGAAATGGGTTGTAGAACTATTTAACCTTGAGGTTGTATTTGGTAATTGAAGGAAAAGTCAGCTGCGTTTCTTTCAAAGGTCAGAATACTCTTACCCTATTGAAAGAGTGAAATTGGGTTTGTCTTTGGTACTGCTGCAAAAGTGATATTTAATTATTGCCTCTAGATCTGCCATTTTCTATGAGAAAAAAATGCCCTGTGTTTCTTAAATGCATTTTTCCTAGCCACAGCTTACTTTTTTTAGCAATTAACTTCTCTCTTCCCAGCCTTATTAAAAATCCACCCAGCCTATAATGCCTTCTCTTTCTATCTGTGCCCAGTTTAATTACTTCTTTTTTACAAGTTACATTTGTTAGTCAAGTTCTTTCTTTTTCAAAGCTGACCAAATGTTTGACTGGCACAGCACATTTTGGGAGGAATTTACTACAGAACTGTGTTCCTTTCTTTAAATGAGGGAATGCAAGTATGTGTGTGTGTGTTCATCAATGTTTTCAGCATTGCCTGTGTGCATATGTTGGCCTTCCTTCTGTGGGCCTCAAAATCTGTGTGTGTTGGTAGTTCCTGACCATACAGGTGTGTTGTGAAGAAAAATTCCTTCATGTTATAATCTCTGTGATGTGAGAGGGGGGAAAACCAATCCTTGCTCAGTGTAGCAATAGGTTCAGAAGTCATTAAGAAATCATCTTGATTTGAAAGAAATATTAGAGTGCTTGCTTTTCTGCTGGGCAAAACAGATGGGGAGAACAGCATGTGGGCATGTAATTAAAATCTAC
>VYZU01007762.1:0-15636 GCA_013401355.1 Ceyx cyanopectus
CTTTCTTTCTTTCTTTCTGGGAATGCATCTTATTTCTACCAACTCCGTCTCTCTTTCTCTCACTGTCTTTCTTTCTTTTCTTCCCCCCTCCCCAAACAAACCAAGGTTTCAGCAAATAATGCTGCTTGCACATCATGTGATTCAAGCAAAATAAGGCTTGCAATTTTTTCTCAATTGTCCTTTATGGTTTTTATTGACTTTTTTTTTTTTTTCTTCAGTTTGTTGCTATTAAAGAAAAAAAATTATACTGCAATATTGACCTATGATACAGAAAAGCTTTGAAAATCCTTATTTTCTGTTAGTGGTACAATAAATTTAGCATTGTGATGATATTTTTTTTGTGTTTTTTTTTTTTTTTTTTTTTGGTCTGTTTTATGACAACTTTCAAGTAGCACTTCAGAGTTCATATTTTCCAGGATGATTCAGACAAATGTGTCTTATCAACTTTTATAAATCATTACTTTGTTTATTTAACCTAGAGACATATCACCACATTTTTGTTGCAAAAGGCGTTAGATCATTTCTTTGGGCAAATACAGATGTTAATACAACTGTTTTACCATAACAGATTACTTTGCAGTTTGTGAGAGTTGCTATGCAACAATGGAGAAGTATGGTGCAGGTCTCACTGATTTTCCAAGTACTGGGGAAAATATGGAGCAGTTCATAGCTAACCCAACACAGAGCCCTTAAACTGCCACAAAAGGAGTTAACCAATAGGTGAGAAATTTGCTCCCAAATTTGTAAGACTGGCAGCATCACCCTGTCTTTGGGGTGATTAATGAACAAGAACACAGTGACAAAGCCTTTTAAGCTTTACATTTTATAGTATTTGCTGTATTGACAATGTAACGGTAGAAAACCACTTCATAATTAACTTTGCTTATTAACTAGCAGTTGCAAATTGTTAAAACTTTAGAGGTTAAGCTTCTTTCCTTTTATTTCTCTTTGGGTTGCATATTGAAAAGTAAAGGATGGCTTGTATTTCCCACAAGTTGACTGAAAGATTCTTACTGAGGGGTGTTGTTCAGCACTATTTAAATACTGCTGGCAATTGGTATGTCTTAAATTTGTGTTAGGGTTTTTAAATTAAAAAAAAAAAAATCATTATTTTTTTAGAGTGGCATTTCCAGGCTCACCAAAAGCTTCTCGGCATCTTAAAATGTAAATTGCAGAGAAGCAACACAAAGGATAAAGAGAAGATTTTGAAGGCAATCACAGTGATCACTTAATTCAGTCTCTGCATATCCACTTGGCATAAGGTAATTAGAGTGCCACATTGCTGTAAAGACAGAAAGCTTAGGGTACCATTCTGACTCACCCAGACGATAATACATGATTAGAAGTCAGTGACAGATCACAACTGCTGAATGACCCACCAAGGTCTTATCAAGGGCAAATCGCATAATTAGCATGCACTTTGCTGGCAGAGGAGTGCAGTGCTATTGTTCTGGCACAATCAAATTAGCCCAGCCAATGAGGTCACTGTTCCGTGACCTTAAAGGCATTTGGTGTTTCTCTACCACACAACAAAAAAGAAAAAAATAATACTAATAAAAAAAAAGAAAAAAGAAAAAAAATAAATTAAACCTCCCTAAATCAACCCCACTTTAGGCAGAGCTGAAGTTGTTGCAGGCACTGAAAATAGCTGCTACAAAGGCATTTTTGGAATGCACTCCACTGCCTCTGGTTCATCACGTGTGGAATAAAGGAGTCTCTAATGCAGCCTGACCCTGGGGGACACGTGTGTAATGGAGCCACTTTGACAGAAATTCCAGCATCTAGCGAGGCCTGGATCTCATTTGCCCTGAATGCATCCACAGCATCCTGCGTGGCACGGGGGGAGGGGGAGCCTTCATGCAGACACAGAAATCTTCCCTTCCTTATAGTAATTAGCACAATTATCTTGATTTGCTCATTTTATCTGTGTTTTCCCCAAGGTTGGGCCATTTCAGTTGTCTCCCTGTCACTTCTGCTGACTGGGGCACTCAGCTGGGAGCAGGGGGTGGTTGGGGATGAGCACCACCACCAACACTTTGGGTGTTGTGCCATCCCTGGACCACTGTTGGTTGGTAGCAGGATGCTGCAGAGATGTATCTGTGAAACACACACATGGAGCCTTTGCTTTTCCTACATGGAAGACCTCTTCTGGCTTTCCAGACCACACAATGCTCACCTGATTAGTGAAGAAGTAGAACCTCCCTAGTCCCAGCCCAGTTCTCCAAAGCAATTGGAGATATTCAATCTTGGGTTTAGTTAAATTTGGATTTGTTGCCATCACCAGAGGGGATTTACCCCTGTATTTACCCCAGCTTTGAACTGATAGCAGGGTTGTTGCTATGCATGGCATGTAGGAAAGCCATTGTAACTTCTAGGAAAAGTGAGAATGTGGATTTTATTGGTATTTTCTTACGTTAGCCAGCACATATTTGGGCTGCCTATCCCAACCTCTCCTGAACAATTGGATCAAAAAGGTCTACAACAAATTGTGTTGTCATGTCTGGGCCTCTGTCACTGGGTTGGGTTTTTTGGTGTGTTGTTTGGGTTTTTTTTTAGGGTTGGCTGGTTTGTTTGCTTGGGTTAACTCAAGAACTCTTAAAATGTTTCTATTTCATGAATTTAAAGATGAGCTTTCACGTTCAGTCGAAAGGGAAATGAAAGCACAACGTTCCAGTAGCTCCTTTGCTTTTCAAGGGCTTGTTCCTAGCTCTTTTTCAGATATGAGAGGGTTACATTCTTTGTGCATGGTGGACTCTATTTAGCCCTCATAAGCAGCACATCCCTCCAGAGATGGATGCTGCTGGTGACATCACAAGAAGCAGAAATGATGTTACAAGGGACAACCATGACCTTGCCATTTACTGCAAGGGGGAAGAGGTAGCAAAGATGGGATCTATTATTGGCAATGTATTTTTGGCTGTCATAACTAGTCATTGTGGAGAGAAAAGCAGGCAGGGAAGGCTAATCTGATGCATGCTTAAATAATGTATTTCCAGTGTGTTATGAAAGTTGATTTTTGAGGCAATTAAATAATTCCAGGTACAACTGGACTTTGTACATACTACTTCAGTTTTATGCTGCTGGTGCTGCAATGCTCTGAGCCTTGTAATCTTCCCTGCTTCCAAATTCATTTTATTGCCAGAGGTTCTTTACCGACTTACAATTTGTATATAAAATAAAATAATTAATTAGGGAATTCAAATTAAAGACCTGTGATTTGGGGTTTTCCACAAGTATTAATTCTGACAATACCTTCCTTTTATTGTCAGAGCCTTGGCTGAGTCTGTGAGGTGTACGCCACTGAAACTTTTCCTTGTCTGTCAAAGCTTATTTCTAAAGGTCTTGTTGATTGTGCAAACACAAGAACATTTTCCTTGAGAATTAATATTGACTGTGTATAGAGCGACAGCAGTACTCCATCTAGCCACAAAATCCTATAAACATATATAATTACTCTGAAAATCTAATCTATTCCTGGATTCTTAGTCCATGTGGTAACTTTTGTTTCACTGCATAAAATGATCAATCATACACAAAAAGGCAATTAGGTTTGTTCTCGAATCAGAAAGAGATAGAAATACCCACTTGGTAAATAAAGACCCGCTTTTCCTAAAAGGCATTTATTTCTCCAATTTGAAAAAGGTGGGTGTTTGTATATGAATGAGTGTCTGTGTGTGGATGTTTACCTGTCTGTGTAGAAATGAGATGAAAAAGTGTGTGCTTGTCTCCACTGCATGTGTAGTTGTATGTATAAGCATCTAATAATTCACAGTCCCATAAGCTCCTGGTGGACATTCCTGCCTCAGTCACTCAGCCCCCACCATGCAAGTCCCCTAACAAACAGGATTAAAATTCACTCCTTTCAACCAGCCCAGGCATTTATTCCTTCCTTTTTCATTGAGCTACATTTGTCTGATTTAACAAGATAAGATTGGAGTGCTGATGCAGCCCGTTGTTAATGCAGCCGCCGCATCCACCATCCCATCGACACCGCGCATCAGAGGGATGCATAAATCAGCTATTCAAAAAAAATTAGATATGCAGCACACCAGTTTTATAGTCCCAGCCTCAGAAATTGAAATGGCCCAGATTAATGTATTATATCTTACACACTGTCCGAGTGAATCAACTTTAATATATTGAACAGATTCACAGAACAAGACTTTGTTATCTAAGGAGCACTCGGAAGAAGGAATTGACCTGAGGATTTGATTTGGTTCAGGTAGTTCATGTTGTACAGCAGCATTTGAATAGTTTCACATAAAAATAAAATTTGTATCAGAAATATTTCGCATCATTCTGGACTCGTTCTCACCGCAGCTTTTTTGCAGCAGGGCAGTATTACAGAAACAATGTCCAGCCAAAAGATGATTTTAACCTTTGCTTCAGACGTGTCAAAACAATATAATGTAATTTTAATGCAAACTGCTGCCTCATAGCAGAGATGCTTCCACACACTGACTTGTAACTAGTTTAGATTTATACTGAAAATGAAAAGCCCATTGAATTTCATATATGATGGAAACACCACAATTTACACCAATCTGCTCCCAGAGTGCATGTGCTGTTTGAAGCCAGGCAGGGAGCTGGGTTTGCTCTGTTCTCTATTGACAACCCATAAAACAACTTTACCTGCATAATCAAGGGCAGATGAATGTTAACGTGGGGGGAGGGGTTTGGGGGGTGTGTCCCTTCTTTTATTTGGAATTACCATGACTGTGAGGGCAGAGTTGGGATGGCCATTTGCTTATTGAAAATAAGACAAAAAAAAGAGATGCACAAGATGCTGAGCAGAGTTTAAAAAAACATAGACATCTAACTCTGCTTGAAATCAGGAGGAGTTTGATGCTTCTCAGACATCCAGTGCCTCTAAAATATGGTCAGGGAGGACTGGAGTCTTTTAAGCCTGACCTTTCAGAGCATTTTATGCCAATCTATTTGTGCTGCTTGGAAGATAGATGTTTAAACAGATGCCAGTACACTGGGGCTGATCTAATGTCATGGAATAGCCCAGACTCCAGAAACCTGCTTATTTGAGGTAATGAGAGGAATCTGAGACAGGCTCTCCCATGGAAGCCCAGGCAGGACAGGAGCCTGGCCCTGCCTCATGCTACCCAGGGAGGCAGGGAACACAACAGGAGCCAAGGGACATCACTTTTTTACTTTAGGTGGAGTTTCTTTGAGGCCATTCTAGCCAACAGGGCAACTTGCAGAATTAATTTCCAAGTCTTTATTTTAGTTCCCGTGGCAGATGTTCTAATTTACAGTAATGGAATTGGGGGAAAAAAAAAATTGCTAATAAATGTGTGGCCTTTTTAAACTTGAAAACAGTAGAACAAATCATAATCTTTTTCAACACACAAAACCCTCCCATCCCCCTCGTTCCTGCCCCAGCCATTTTCTGGGAATCATCACAGTATCTCACAGTATGTCAGGGATTGGAAGGGATCTCAAAGGATCATTTGGTCCAATCCCCCTGCCTGAGCAGCACTACCTAGATCAGGTCACCCAGGAATTCATCCAGGTGGGGTTTAAGCATCTCCAGAGAAGGAGACTCCAAAACCTCCCTGGGCAGCCTGTTCCAGTTCTTGGTTTGTTAGGAACAGCTAAACTGAAGTTGCCTGTCTATATTGATATAAATGAAAAACAGATATTATTATGAAATGTTATTATAAAATAAGCATTTATTGTCTGCTTACTGGGGATGATACTTCAAGGAAACCTCGGGGTCAAGCAGCCTTGAAGAGATCTTGGTGTACCAATAAATACACCATCCTCTTTTATATAAATAATAGTGAGTAAATAACATTAAAGGTGTAGTGTAGTAAAGTTAAAATGGTGTCATAACATATACTTATATTTAATTTTGGAGTAGCCAGGTCTCTTGCTCAGTGTCTTGAGAGTTGAGAATCCTTACAAGCCATTAATTTTTATCAAATCCTCTAAACCTGTGCTTAGATTCTTTAGTGAGCAGGAAGGACTGAGCTACATACTTCAGTAGTTTCTTGGCCTGATAGCTGAACCATCCCAACCTTTGCTTTGCATTGTTCTGTCCCACAAAAGAGAAGCTCTCTTGAAAACTTTTTTTTTTCCCTGTAGTTCTTGCCAAGAAAAACGGAAATAATTGATTTTATAAATCATATTATAAACTTGTAAATCAGTATGAGTGGAGACATGCAGAACTCACACCACTGTGAAACTATCCAGACAATTAGAAGAACATTTTGAAACCAAGTCACAGTTATTCCAATGCATTAAGTATAACTCTTTAATGTTGTGGAGTCTGTGTCTTCCATCTGTTCCATCAATTAAACCGTACGTTGATCTATGAAGTTATTAGCATTAGCCAAAGTTCTAAATAGGTCTGTTTTGCCACGAAAGGAAATTCTATATTTAGCAGGAATAATAATGTAATTTCTATTACAAACTCCCTCGTTATTATTATTTTTTCCCCTCTATTTCTACAAACTTCTAGTGAAAAATTAGCTTTGAGCAAAGAGAGCTAGAAAAAAGGTTGGCATGGTGCTTTACTAGAGTTGCAACAGAGAAACAGTTGACAGAATCAGTGTTCCCTTCTTCTGGCCAAACCACCAAGTCTGCTTGGTAGATGGACAGGTTGATTGTGTGCAACTGAAAGGCTTCTTGTGCTGAAGGTTTAGTCTTGTGGCACTGCTAGTTATGCACCAGAGGCAGGCCTTTGGAGGTTTTCTATCATAATCCCACTGGAACTTTGTTCATCCAGTCATGGAAGGGTAGAAAACATAAGAAAGAGAGGGATTATATTCTTGCAGATGGGCTTTGCTCACCTGATGGGCTCCCCTTCTCCATCAAGGTGAACTGTCCACCTGGTGGCTTAGTTACTATTTGGGAATGCTATAGCTAGTATAAGTAAGAAAAATGTGGATGAGAAGATCTAACAAGATGGAAAGGACACCTTCTGCCAGAGCTGGACGTGGCAGGAGTTGGCCATTGCCCATTTTGCTCACTAGGACTCTTTGGTGCAGCTCNGCTTTATTTCCCAGCCATTGTAACTGATGGTAGTTCCTTGTAACTATTACAGGACCCCCAAAATTTGAATGCAAAGTTTACCTTGCATAGTCAGATTTTATTAGGTTGTAATGCACGGTTTGAAATGTTTTGCTAAAAGAAAATATCCTTCTAACGCTGTTCTGTAACACCACAAAACAGAGCAAAGCAGGAAGAAAAGATAGGGGGGCACATTCCATTTCAAGTTCTTCCCCTCCTTAGTGATTCCATGTAAAATGAGTGTTGAATGATATTCTGAACCTAAAAGCTGCTGTAATTTATTCTGTGCCCACTGTGGGCTTTTTTTGGTACTCTGATAAAGTACTGCATACAAAATTAAAAGTATAATCTGTCTTTAAATTGAACACTTCTAGTAGAAAAATCCAAACTTCTTCCTTATCAGGCCTTATTTCTGAAGTTGTTTATGGCATTTTAATAGAGGAGATAATTAATCCATTTTAAAGGAGTAAAAAGTGTGCTTGGGATATATTGAATATCAAAATTTGTTTTGGAGATTTTGCAGCGATTCCTGCAGTGCTTTTGAGAGATATCATCTAATGCCATGAATTGGCAGTCTCAAAATATTCACTGCTCAAATAGTTAGAAATCTTCACATTTATATTTTTTTTTTTCCATGCAGGATTAAAACTCAAATAGAAACTCAGACAGTAATCAGTGAGATTCAGCTGACAAACCTTTGGCTACGGTGTCGGAGACATGAGGTCCCTTGTAGTTGGTTGTGAACCTCATCATAAAGCAGATTATCTAAAATAAACCTGGTGAAAAGTGGCTGGAAAAATGCNCTCCATCAAGGTGAACTGTCCACCTGGTGGCTTAGTTACTATTTGGGAATGCTATAGCTAGTATAAGTAAGAAAAATGTGGATGAGAAGATCTAACAAGATGGAAAGGACACCTTCTGCCAGAGCTGGACGTGGCAGGAGTTGGCCATTGCCCATTTTGCTCACTAGGACTCTTTGGTGCAGCTCCATCTACTGAGCTTTGGAGGCTGTGGGTGTTCATGACACCAGCCAGCTCTGGTTGTAGGTAGCAGAGCAGTTACCTGCACTGGCACAGTCACAGAAATCTCCTTTTCACAATAGGCCTGATCTCTTTATTGATTGAACTTGAACTTTCATCCAGGCCCCCGTTTCTTCCCAGGGCTAGGGGAGCGAAGGCATTGCTCTCAGCACAGGGAAAGGCTGATAATCACATGGCAACTGTCCCTTTCAGGGCTGTCAAACAACACAGGTGACAAGGTTGTCTTTGTTGGATCAGAAAGCAGAAATTCCTCGACAAGAAAGAGTGTCACAGTGCTTTGAGAACTCTGCACAGGAAGGAGCAGAAGCACAGGTACCAAATAGCCCTTTTCATGGGCTAGTGAATAAGTTGGCCCTTTCTCTTATTAAAACACCTTTCCAAGTTGAAGTTCTCCATGTCTTTCTCTCCAGGCTTTTATCCCCTCTGGGTGTTTGTGCTTGACACACAGAGAAAATTTCATGAAATAACTGAATTTTTGAAGCCACGTTCTCTGCATCTTTCCTCACAGATCCTTTAGCGAAGTTGGAGATTTCTCTGCAAAGTATCTCTTGCTCACATGAGATTCCTGGAATCTCATTCTCTCTACTCACTGTTGGAAAACTCCCCTTTTCTCTTGTTGAATTCTTCACAAACATGATAGGTTTCTAAGGTTTTAATCCCACAGCAGTCCAACTGGTCCAGAGAGGATTCAGCTGCCTAGCCAATCAGCCCTTGTCTGTTGTAGAACTGCTGCCAGTTAATACTCAATTTGGAGCATCCAGCTTCCAGTGTATTACAAAATATGTCTTAATATCTGTTATTAGTACAAATAATAACCTTGATGGCACTTTCTTGCCTTCCTTTCCTGGGTTGAGAGTTGGTAGTTTAGTGCAGATGCTTGTACAGACGTGTACTCTTCTTGAGAGCAAAGGTACATCTGAGCTTTCCCTTAAATTTCATATTCTTTGCTTCCTACAAAAAAGTCTGCAAACAAATTACCATATTTGAGAGATAATATTTGATATTTGAGGCATGATCTTCTCTTTCCCTTTTCCTTGAAGAAAAAATCCTTTCACAGTGATGCCCTATTTTCTTGCTCCCTGTCGTTCCAGCAGTTTACATATCCATGTCATCCAAAATACTGCACTTGCCTTATGGGGACATTTCTTTTTCTCCTTATAAATATATATCTTTTTTCTGGGTTAGAGCAGTATTTCTGCATTTCTGCCTGCTTTATTTCCCAGCCATTGTAACTGATGGTAGTTCCTTGTAACTATTACAGGACCCCCAAAATTTGAATGCAAAGTTTACCTTGCATAGTCAGATTTTATTAGGTTGTAATGCACGGTTTGAAATGTTTTGCTAAAAGAAAATATCCTTCTAACGCTGTTCTGTAACACCACAAAACAGAGCAAAGCAGGAAGAAAAGATAGGGGGGCACATTCCATTTCAAGTTCTTCCCCTCCTTAGTGATTCCATGTAAAATGAGTGTTGAATGATATTCTGAACCTAAAAGCTGCTGTAATTTATTCTGTGCCCACTGTGGGCTTTTTTGGTACTCTGATAAAGTACTGCATACAAAATTAAAAGTATAATCTGTCTTTAAATTGAACACTTCTAGTAGAAAAACCCAAACTTCTTCCTTATCAGGCCTTATTTCTGAAGTTGTTTATGGCATTTTAATAGAGGAGATAATTAATCCATTTTAAAGGAGTAAAAAGTGTGCTTGGGATATATTGAATATCAAAATTTGTTTTGGAGATTTTGCAGCGATTCCTGCAGTGCTTTTGAGAGATATCATCTAATGCCATGAATTGGCAGTCTCAAAATATTCACTGCTCAAATAGTTAGAAATCTTCACATTTATATTTTTTTTTTTCCATGCAGGATTAAAACTCAAATAGAAACTCAGACAGTAATCAGTGAGATTCAGCTGACAAACCTTTGGCTACGGTGTCGGAGACATGAGGTCCCTTGTAGTTGGTTGTGAACCTCATCATAAAGCAGATTATCTAAAATAAACCTGGTGAAAAGTGGCTGGAAAAATGCTTTTTGTCCACCGAGGGACCACTATAAGTTACCTGGTTTAGATGTGCTTTGCAGAGGATGGATGCTTCTTCAGGAGGGATGAATCCTGCACCCTTAGTTAGCATTCATACTGATGGAAAAAAAAATCTGCTGTGTGGATGGTGGGTGGAGAGAAAGAAAACCTCCTGCTGTGTGGGTACAGTGTGGTTTGGAGCAGTGCATAACTGCAGGCTGTGGTTGAAGAAGCTGTAAAGGTGGAGGTGCCTACACAGCCAGATCTGGTGCCTGTCAGATCCCCCTTTGCTTCTTGCCTTCCTGAGCCTGCTGGTGGTGTTTCACAGGAGTCAGGAAAAGGAATTTATGCTGATTTTAAAACTGCACGAGTTGGAAGGGAAACAACACAGGCAGGAGAACAGGTTGGGGTGTTTTTGCTGGTTTTTTTTTTTCAGGAGAGAACAGTTTGGTGTGATGCCATCCTTACTGGATGGCAGGTTAGTGTTCCTGCTCTCAATTTCTCAATACCAACTTTTCTTCTGGCACCTAAATATACCTTCAAGTCTTGTTTGAGAAAGGATTTGTCTGATCAAAGGGGTAGTATCTAACAAATAAGTGGGGTAAAAATCAACCTTCCATGATTTAGGTAATTTACAGGCTTACCCAGTCTCAGAGTATATCAGATTACTTCTGACTTTCCTAGAAATCAATGAGTTTGGCAGATCAGGAAGTTTACAATTTGTATATCCAAGGGGTGTTGCACAAAAAGTATGAACATTTCATAAGTAGAGTGCACATCTAATGGTATTTTCTTCTCACATTTTTCACAGTGAAGATAGTTGTGCTTCAGCAGTTGATCAGGATAAATCTGAGAACACTTATCCAGGCCATTAAATCTTTGTCATTTAATGGTGACCTGGGTTAATGGTTGGACTTGATCAGCTTAAAGGTCTCTTACAACCCAAATGGTTCTATGATTCTAGGATTCAAAGTCTTTATCAGTTTTCAATCATTATTGAGGAGCAAACTGAAACAACTTTATTTATGATGGTTGTTACTAAACAAACTCCACAGATTTCCTTTCCTCGAGACATAGAGAAATTTGAATAACGTATTTCAAAGCAGTGTATAATTTTTCTCCTTTTCAGTTAGGATGAGGTATGAGTTTAAGCAAAAAGAATGGGGAAATTACAGTGATATGTCCAAGAAAATCATGATGTTAATAACACAGAATATGATCAAAAGAAGGCAAATAGCATCAAAACCGTCCAGCAGTGATTGGATTGGTGTGAGTGAAGTAAATATTTCAAGTCATCCTATTTTCATGTCCTGTCACTTTATGTTCAGATGTTTTGCTAGTAAATAACACTACAGTAAAATTTAATACGGGTGTAAATCTGGATGTGGTGGCCCTACAGTGATTGAGAAAAGGAAAGTTTTTTTGTTCAATGCTTTCCAAGTGATTTCTAACCAAAAACTCTTTGCACACAAACTCTAGAATCTCATTAAGGGACAGCCTTATCCTTAATACTAGCAGAGATTGGTAATCATCATCTTTAAACCCATAAGTGGTAAAAATGTGAAGTTTATGGCTGGGAAGCACCGGCAGAGAGTTTTCTGTCAAGTGTTAATGGTAAATCTGCTGCATGGAAAAACTACAAAAGGGCAGTGCCTCTTTAACAGGGACCACTGCTTGTGCTCCGTGGAGCTTTGGAGTATTAGGAAAGCAGCATGAAAGAGTTGATTTTCATTTTATGTTGTGCTTGTGAGGCATTAACATGATGTTCTAACACTTGTAAATGAATACAGCTCTTGCCTAATCTGTCATTTTAATGCCTTATAGATTTTATTTCACTCTGTGTTGTACCAGATTCTCAATAATAATAATCAACTGCTTTGTTGTTCTCTTGCAGAAATTAAATTTCTGTAGTGAGTGTGCAACTAATAAAAGATGTTGCTTGAGGAAACAAAAAATAAATATGATGAATCATAAAAGTTGTATGTAGGGGGTTGCTCATATATGAAAGACAATTACTGAACCAGTGGTAAATTCATCTGATTCTCATATTGTCAACAGCTTAATAACTCTCACAAAGGGTTTAAGCAGAGTGGCTTTGTCTATATGGCTGTCTGTAATCACAAACGTGAACCCAGTAAACACTGATTTATAGAGGAGCCATATGTGTGTGTGCATGTATACATATTTTTTAAAAGGCTGTTGACATCATCCTGCTGTTTTCTTTCCTGAACCTGAGAAACTGCTATTGCACTGGCTTGGCTGCTTCTAGCATCTGGCCATTTTCTTGCCTTAGATACCACGGGACAAGTTCAGAAACCAGGTTAGCAGAGAAGTTCCTGGTGTGTTAACAGTTACCCAGTGACCCTGAGGCAGGGTGTGAGAATGCATTGTGTTCAACCACCAGCCCAAACTGGCTCAACAGGTTTAGTTTTAGACACTTCTGAATGTGACTTCCAAGAATTGTTAAATACAGGTTAGCCTTTGGCTTCACCCCTGGAAAAGCACAGAGAAAGAAAAGAAGGAAAAACTTTGCCTACAAATTCATGTCTCTGACATGAATTTACTCTTTAGGAAATATAGTTCAGTGTAAAATATTCTGTGTGCCTATAGGTAGGTATGTGAATCTGGTTTTGGATCAGTTTACTGCCTGATATCCAGCTTGAGGAATTAACAGCACAAGTGTTAGGTAACCATAGTATTAACTTGGTATTTTAAACCCCTTCTTTCTTAGTGTGAGTGGCTATGAACAGAAAAAGGCACCAGAGAACCAGGCTCTTAACCTATATAATAGATGTACAAAAACATACATTTTGGCTCTACCTGCTTCTAGTGTAGCCTCATCTTTGGGGCTTGACAATGTTAATTTTGCTTCCAAGTTGTCAGAGGGTTGCAATTCCTTCTGTGCACTGAAGTATATGCCTAAGAATACGAATCATCTTTTCTAGGAATGCAGGGTAGTTGATAAGGATGTTTAAGGCTCGATTCCTAAAACAATTTTGCATCCAGCAGTACCCATTAGGCCTCAGAATGAAATAACAAAAGTTCTTAAACAGATTGGTTTCATTTTAGTAGAACTGCAGGATACCCAGCACTTAAAAAAACCAAACTTTTATTTTTTTCTCATACACAGAGATGGGGCAGCACAGGGACAGAACTTTTCTGTCCTGTAATACAGAGTATGGACATGTGTATTTATGTCAGCACACCAGGCATCCTTAGCCTGTCTCTTAGCCATCCTAACAGTGACCCTTGAAATGTTATTTTTTTTTTCTGCTTCTTGAGCAGAATTATTAGGAAACAGCCAGAAGAGTTCCCTGTTAAATGGCTTATAATGCCATTTATTTATTTTCTTTTTATGCTGCTCCAGATGTAGTGCTGCACATAGTGCCTGGTGGCCAGGTTTAGTTCAGAACACCTAAAAGAAGAACCCAGGTGAAAAAAAGAGATTTGACAACGTGAAGTGGTGGAAAACTTAAAAAGCAGGTGAATTTTGTGTTACAAAACAGGATAATTCAGGCTGGGAGGGACTTCAGAGGTCTTTGAGATCATCAAACAAAGTGCTCAGAGTTTTTTGTCCTGTTGGGTCTCCAGTAGCTCCAGGGATGGAGTCAACACGACCTCCTTGGGCAAATTGCTGCACTTCTCCACCTTGTCATGATTGAAATGTCTGGAGCACATAATGGAAACTGTGCAAGCTGGAGACCACAGGGACTTTTTTGGAGACAACTTTGGATGTAAAGAGTGACTCCAGGCAGCAGAGAGGCAAGGCAGCCTGGCTGCATGGGCAGAGCACAGGCCTGGGAGCCAGGAACCCCCTGTGTTTTTATTGGAGTTTTACCTATACCTTGCTGAGTGCCTTCCAGCAACTCACTTTTACCCCTCTGTCTCAATTTCTCTAGTTATAAAATGGGCATCATAATACTTGCCTACCCTACAGGGTGTCATGAGGATTAATTACTTGTTGGTACAGCACTTAAAAGATGTAAATAGCCATCTAAATGCTGGATATTGTCATTATCATGAGAAGCACAGAGAAAGAAAATAAAAGAAGAAAATAGGTTGCAAGTGCCATTATGACTCCCTACAAGAGTTGCTTCTGGGGTTTATTTGAAACATCAACAAGCATGAGGCTTCCAAATCCAGAGTTTGATGGTGTGTTCTAGCAGTTAATATTGTTTTCTTCCTCTTCCCTGTTATTTTTTATAGCCAGTGCAAGTTAAAAAACCAAGCTCAGGTAAACATATGTAGTGGTCCTGCTTGAATAATCACTTACTTTTATGATGTTTATGTTAAATATATAAGGATCATTAGGAGGACAAGGTGACACAGACAGTTATTTTGATAGCCTCGAGGCACTTCAGCACTGACACACTGAATTCCAACTGGAATGACCCAAATGATCATAAAGGTGTGAAGCTCGTGTACTTAAAACTCGAATTTCAGAAAGCATCCAGAAATGGAGATGACAATGATGGTCATCTGCACTTTGCCAACACTTCCTTAATTGTTTTGTGTAATTTAGAATACAGTAATTAGGGGGGAAAAAGAAAAAGGTGGCTCATTGGGTTACTCTGTCACACCAGAGGCACTGGGGCCAACAACCAGAGCTCTGAGAAGTGATCTCAGCAAGTCTGGTAGGGAAGCTCCATTGCTAGGAATGTTCAAATGCCCACCCAAGAGGAAAAATTCTGTCTTTATAACTCATTGTACCAACTACGACTCTTCCCATTGTCCTGGAAGTCACTGGGTCAGACCTGATTTCTTTTTTTCCCCCTGTATGAAATGGGGAAAAAAAAAATGCTGTTCATAGATTTCTGTTTAATAGTGTTTGCCAGACAAAGTAGAATTTTCACAGCACAAGTTCTGTAGCTCTGGAGTCCTATTCACTCAGCATTTATTTTATAGGGCTTTTATCCACCCTTCCTGGTTTTCAAAAAAAAAGAGAAAAAAACCAGGGAATTTACCCACTTAAAGTAAGCTTTGCATCAAAACTGTCTTCTGGGGTTTTTTGTAGTGTTAATGAAATCCCAAGAAGACATTAATAATAATCTTCAGACACACAACTCATAAAATGAATATTAACAGCTAAAAAAAAGAGAAGTATTTCCCGCTCTAGCAGAAAATATATACTTTCTTTTCAATAAATATAGGTCCTGTCAGGTAATATTTTCTAGGGAAGTGTGATATAGTGGTATGAACATAGGTTGGAGAGTTAAAACTAGATGTGTTCTAATTCTGCGTGTATTGATGAATTTGTGGCTCTGGGCAAATCACTCACCTCTCCATCTGAATTTGGCTGTACAGTACATCATGCAGTTGCTATGAGGTGTTGAGTTACTTATGGCACTAAGGATTCTGGAGGAGCAGGAGAAGTTGCACTCCTGATAAACAGTGGCTGAAGTTTTGCCTCAGAATGTTTATTGAGACTTGAGGTATCATTTGGATAAGTCTGTAGCTCCACAAGCAACCTGGATGTTGATTTTTCATAGTTATGTATTTTTATTTTTATTTTATTTTATTTTTATTTTTATTTTTGAGGCTATATTATGT
>VYZU01007763.1:0-25306 GCA_013401355.1 Ceyx cyanopectus
CACTGTGACCTGTCTGTGGTGTTGGAGCAAACATGCAAAATGGGCATAAGCAAGTGTTTACTGTGATGTCTGAGAGGCGTGGCACTTCTTTGATTCCATTCAGCCCAGTGTGTGACATGATGAATGGCAGTTTATTGCCCTTTGTCTTAACTTATGTATTTACTACAGCGCTTAGAAACAGACAACAGAGAAGTATTCAGCTAAGTTTCAAACCAAACCCCTATTTGACCTGGATGTTCTCTTTTGCCCTTATAGGTTCTAATTTTATCTAGTGCTTCTGCTTCTCTATCCAGTAGGAAAAAAGAGGGATATTTTAGAGTTAATTAAAGTAGGACTGATATGCCTGATGTATAAGCATTAAAAAAATAAGAATCAAACAACTGCTTTGCATTGAAGTAGTAAAGATTTTTGGAAGGTGGTAACTCATTTAAATTAGTTCTTAAGCTCAGAGAGCTTTTTTTCTCAGCCCCTGATTGAAATTCAAAGGATAGCAATTTTCAGTGCAGTCATTTCTCTCACCTCTTCTTGCTTGACCTGTCTTGTGGATCTAACGGAGTCAGGAGGCCTTGAGACCCCCTGGGCTCTTTACATTTTCATTCGTGCCTGGCTGGTCAGTCTTAGATAACTGACATATTTGTTGGCTAGCATTAAAGAAGAAAGAGTAATCAAAAGGTAAAGAAGGGATGGAAGAAAAGTGATGTTCATAATCCTTCAAAAATAAAATTTTTGAATAGAAAGTATTTCTGGTTAAGCTGGTTTTTTTTTCTTCCTCTTCCACACATGGAAAGGATGAGATGTGCCAGTGTCTAATAGCTACAGTTTTTGTAGGCTTGACTCAAACATGGAAGTAAAAAGGCTACAAAAAGTCATTCTATTTTGTGTCATCAGCATGCTTTGATTAGTTGCAGAATCTTTATGCAGTTCAAACAATATCTGTATTGACTTTCACTGTAATTGGGGAACTACAGAATTGTTGTTTGGGATGTTTACATTATATTTGCTCGTGGCAGGCTATGGTGCCCAGCTCATCAATGCTCCCACTGTGTCTGCAGACATGGTCTTGTGCTTACTTACCAAACTGTAATTTATTAGTTATATTTGAACAATAGCTGCTTCTTGAGTGAGAAAGTTTGCAGTTGTGCCANTGCACTGCGTGAATTTGTGGTATGAACATTTGAAGGCTGTATTTTTTCTCTGGGTCAAGTGTAGTGTGGTACCCTCAGGGCAGGTGGACAGTCAGCAACAGTACACATGGCCTGTTGCAGAAAAGCATTTTGCCCATTTTTCACAATCTTGATCCAACGGGGTTTGTTATGAAACGAAGGGAGATGGTACCACGAAGAGCTTCTCTAATCTTTAGCGTGTTTTCAGCAATTTTATCTAATGGTTATGAATCANAATCAAGTCTCAGTTAAACATTACATTTTATTAAACGATAAAGTTAATTTATTGCTGTAGAAGATTCGGTGATGATGTTGTGCCTCTACTTTGGAAATAGCTGGTTTGATCTTGCAGGTAGTTAGTAGTAGACTTGCTTTAATTCTTAGCTTAGCAAATGGGTTACTTGTTTCTTCATCACAGTTATTACAAATACTGAAAGGTGATCACACAAGACAGTTTTAAGACCACTAAATGTTGGATTTTTACATCTGTGTATTGACCTCCTTCACAAAGAAATTTTTCTTTTAATGGAGGTTTTTTGGATTTTCTTTAATAAATAGAGATGGCATAAAAGGTGAAGAAATCCCATACTCACAGATTGGAACAAACTGCTTTTTTCTGGAAGAAAAAGTTTTGTGTCAGAAAATTTGGAGTCTACCAAATAGCAAGCAGACTGTGAAGGCAGCAAGTTCTGAAGATGATGTTTAGCTCTTTAGAGCAACAAATAAATAAGGCCAGAAACTAGTAACATTTCAAGGTATTGCAATGCCACTGCATTCTGTGTGATACATACTGATTTTTAAATGAAAGCAATGAGTTGCTCTCTCGAAATCTTCAGCTGCCACAGTGAAGAGAAACATGAAGTAATCTTGGGTTTGGCGCTCAAATAAAATGGAGACTCTTACATTGTAAAAAACTAGTCCCAGAGCTGCTTAGGGTTTTGCTTGTACTGAATCCAGTTTTGTTTGCAGGTCTTTAAATTAGTCTTAACTTTCTTTTTAGACTCTTTTTACTTTGTCAGTCTCTTTGAAGTACTGCCAGACCTGTTTTTCTAGTTCTAGTTTTTTTATCTGCTTTCCAGTAGCCAAAGATTTAGGTGTTTTGAATGAGCACATCAGTGCTCCAAACAGAGATACTGTTTGAAATTATCCATGAACCCAGTGCCTCTGAACATTATTGAGTGACATTTGTTTCTGTTGGTTGTGTCTGCTCTGACTAACTGGTTTCTTTCAGATTGGCAGCTGGGATTACGCTGCAGTAGACAGGCAGCTGCGTGCACTGGAGATTGCAGCCAGGCCATGCTGTGTCTCTGTTATATATGCCTGGAATGTATATATTCAGATTGGAGCAACTTGCATGGCCCTGAGGGAGATCTATTTGTATTTTCACAAACTGTGATTACTTCCTGCTTTACTTTAATGACTGCCATGTAATTGGTGCACTGATTTGTCTGGCAAAAAGACTTTGTTTTCCTTTATTCTCATAGAATATTTCTTAGTGTAGTTTAAGATCTGGGTTAGTGGTTTTGTTTTGCAAGTCGTGGTGGAAGATCTCTTACGCTGTGCTCCCTTCTACACTTCGCTGTGATGTGAACAGAATAGCTCTCAAATAGCTTGGAGAAAAAATATCCTGTGGAGGGTGACAGCCCCTCACCCCCTTGGGATCTATAGCAGTTTGCATTTAATAAATAACAAGTGGTTAGATTAGTAACCAACTTCTGGACAGACACCAATGGTATTTTGAGCAAACAGAAGAAACTGCATTTAGAAAAAAATACATATATATACACAAAAGATGTGTTTCTTGCAAGGAAGTTACAAGGAAGGAAGAAGAAAAAACACAAACCTATGCATCATTTCTATTTGATGGCTTTCATTTCTACATTTTTATGTTGTTTTCTTGTGTAATGAGGCATGCTTCATTTTGTTACTTTAATGCCCTGGAGCAGGCAAGGGTTGTGTGCTTTTTACTTCACACCAACTTGCCAGTGTACCCTAATAACATCCCCCTCTGCAGGTTCTCGACAGTATTTCTGCCCACGCTTCAGCTCTGAAGCCATAAACCCGTGTTGCTCCAGCTGAAGTAGTAACTGCACTAGAGGGCTGCAGCAGGCAATTCCTCCACTCCGCTTGGTTAGCAGAGGGTGTATCACACACGGTTTGCAGGTGTGTTTAATGATACCTAGAGAACAGTCTGTAACTCTTGATCTTATAGTAGCTTGCGTTTTCTGCCTTTCTCATCTCCTTGCTCCCTTCTCTCCTCTACCATTTGTGAGATTCCAAAGCTAGCGTGGGCATTTTTCTTCAAACCAGTGCATTGAGCAGTGCAATGATAAAACAACAAATGGAAGCCACGCAATATAAAAGGGTTGATTTGCAAAGCTGGAAGAAGAGAAAGATTTTTTTTCTGGTTTGGCATGAAGAAATGAGGCTGCTCGTTTTATTTTTGAAGCAGCAGTTTGCACTGCGTGAATTTGTGGTATGAACATTTGAAGGCTGTATTTTTTCTCTGGGTCAAGTGTAGTGTGGTACCCTCAGGGCAGGTGGACAGTCAGCAACAGTACACATGGCCTGTTGCAGAAAAGCATTTTGCCCATTTTTCACAATCTTGATCCAACGGGGTTTGTTATGAAACGAAGGGAGATGGTACCACGAAGAGCTTCTCTAATCTTTAGCGTGTTTTCAGCAATTTTATCTAATGGTTATGAATCATGATTGTTATCTGGCTAGGGTTATCTGTATTTCTGTAGTCCATGAGGAATTTAACAAAGAATCTCACTGTAGGACTGGAAGTGACTATCTGGTCAGAAGAGGTTATCTGATCATTTGTTATCAGAATTTGATTTTAATCACCATCCCGTGGGGCAAGAAGCTAGTCAGTTGGCTGCTGAGCCGTTCAGCTTCACTGTCTGAGGGGAAATCTGTCAAATACTCTGTGTTTGCTGATGCTGTAAAGCAACATCTGGGTGGAAGGGAAAGCAAGTACTCATAATTGCATATGGCTGAAGTCAATAGAAATCACTGAGGAACATGTGTGTAAACCTTTTTGAATATCAAAAAGTGAGGTAGAAGCGGCAGAGAGCCAAAGTAATTATTTTTGCAAGGGCTGTTATTTTCTGGACATAAATACTGGGTAGAAAGATGGAGGACAAACCCCAAACATTTCACCATGAGCACATAGGCTGAAAGAATACGTATTGCAATGCACGATGGTATTTCACCTGGGCTTACAAATGTTTGGCAATTCAATCTTTGAGATTTGAGAAGTATCTGGAAACACTTCGGTGTAGATCTGCAGCAGCACATTGACTGAAAGTAGCCTTTGTGTAGTGAAGGGTTAGGTGGTAGCACGTTGTGTGTTTGCTGCGTTGTCAGNACATGAAGTAATCTTGGGTTTGGCGCTCAAATAAAATGGAGACTCTTACATTGTAAAAAACTAGTCCCAGAGCTGCTTAGGGTTTTGCTTGTACTGAATCCAGTTTTGTTTGCAGGTCTTTAAATTAGTCTTAACTTTCTTTTTAGACTCTTTTTACTTTGTCAGTCTCTTTGAAGTACTGCCAGACCTGTTTTTCTAGTTCTAGTTTTTTTATCTGCTTTCCAGTAGCCAAAGATTTAGGTGTTTTGAATGAGCACATCAGTGCTCCAAACAGAGATACTGTTTGAAATTATCCATGAACCCAGTGCCTCTGAACATTATTGAGTGACATTTGTTTCTGTTGGTTGTGTCTGCTCTGACTAACTGGTTTCTTTCAGATTGGCAGCTGGGATTACGCTGCAGTAGACAGGCAGCTGCGTGCACTGGAGATTGCAGCCAGGCCATGCTGTGTCTCTGTTATATATGCCTGGAATGTATATATTCAGATTGGAGCAACTTGCATGGCCCTGAGGGAGATCTATTTGTATTTTCACAAACTGTGATTACTTCCTGCTTTACTTTAATGACTGCCATGTAATTGGTGCACTGATTTGTCTGGCAAAAAGACTTTGTTTTCCTTTATTCTCATAGAATATTTCTTAGTGTAGTTTAAGATCTGGGTTAGTGGTTTTGTTTTGCAAGTCGTGGTGGAAGATCTCTTACGCTGTGCTCCCTTCTACACTTCGCTGTGATGTGAACAGAATAGCTCTCAAATAGCTTGGAGAAAAAATATCCTGTGGAGGGTGACAGCCCCTCACCCCCTTGGGATCTATAGCAGTTTGCATTTAATAAATAACAAGTGGTTAGATTAGTAACCAACTTCTGGACAGACACCAATGGTATTTTGAGCAAACAGAAGAAACTGCATTTAGAAAAAAATACATATATATACACAAAAGATGTGTTTCTTGCAAGGAAGTTACAAGGAAGGAAGAAGAAAAAACACAAACCTATGCATCATTTCTATTTGATGGCTTTCATTTCTACATTTTTATGTTGTTTTCTTGTGTAATGAGGCATGCTTCATTTTGTTACTTTAATGCCCTGGAGCAGGCAAGGGTTGTGTGCTTTTTACTTCACACCAACTTGCCAGTGTACCCTAATAACATCCCCCTCTGCAGGTTCTCGACAGTATTTCTGCCCACGCTTCAGCTCTGAAGCCATAAACCCGTGTTGCTCCAGCTGAAGTAGTAACTGCACTAGAGGGCTGCAGCAGGCAATTCCTCCACTCCGCTTGGTTAGCAGAGGGTGTATCACACACGGTTTGCAGGTGTGTTTAATGATACCTAGAGAACAGTCTGTAACTCTTGATCTTATAGTAGCTTGCGTTTTCTGCCTTTCTCATCTCCTTGCTCCCTTCTCTCCTCTACCATTTGTGAGATTCCAAAGCTAGCGTGGGCATTTTTCTTCAAACCAGTGCATTGAGCAGTGCAATGATAAAACAACAAATGGAAGCCACGCAATATAAAAGGGTTGATTTGCAAAGCTGGAAGAAGAGAAAGATTTTTTTTCTGGTTTGGCATGAAGAAATGAGGCTGCTCGTTTTATTTTTGAAGCAGCAGTTTGCACTGCGTGAATTTGTGGTATGAACATTTGAAGGCTGTATTTTTTCTCTGGGTCAAGTGTAGTGTGGTACCCTCAGGGCAGGTGGACAGTCAGCAACAGTACACATGGCCTGTTGCAGAAAAGCATTTTGCCCATTTTTCACAATCTTGATCCAACGGGGTTTGTTATGAAACGAAGGGAGATGGTACCACGAAGAGCTTCTCTAATCTTTAGCGTGTTTTCAGCAATTTTATCTAATGGTTATGAATCATGATTGTTATCTGGCTAGGGTTATCTGTATTTCTGTAGTCCATGAGGAATTTAACAAAGAATCTCACTGTAGGACTGGAAGTGACTATCTGGTCAGAAGAGGTTATCTGATCATTTGTTATCAGAATTTGATTTTAATCACCATCCCGTGGGGCAAGAAGCTAGTCAGTTGGCTGCTGAGCCGTTCAGCTTCACTGTCTGAGGGGAAATCTGTCAAATACTCTGTGTTTGCTGATGCTGTAAAGCAACATCTGGGTGGAAGGGAAAGCAAGTACTCATAATTGCATATGGCTGAAGTCAATAGAAATCACTGAGGAACATGTGTGTAAACCTTTTTGAATATCAAAAAGTGAGGTAGAAGCGGCAGAGAGCCAAAGTAATTATTTTTGCAAGGGCTGTTATTTTCTGGACATAAATACTGGGTAGAAAGATGGAGGACAAACCCCAAACATTTCACCATGAGCACATAGGCTGAAAGAATACGTATTGCAATGCACGATGGTATTTCACCTGGGCTTACAAATGTTTGGCAATTCAATCTTTGAGATTTGAGAAGTATCTGGAAACACTTCGGTGTAGATCTGCAGCAGCACATTGACTGAAAGTAGCCTTTGTGTAGTGAAGGGTTAGGTGGTAGCACGTTGTGTGTTTGCTGCGTTGTCAGACAATTCGGTGTTGTGTGTCTAAGCAGGCATGATGAAAGCAGCACTGAAACTCTAAGGGTCTTTAAATCTACAGTTAAATGGTGTATGTCTTGCCTTTTAAGTATATGGGCCTTCATTTTAGGATTCGAGTTCAAAACTGGAGACCGTTTCATTCTTTCTCTGTGACACTCACTGCAGTTCCCCCTCCACCCGCCCTCCCTCATATTTAATTTTATAGTTCTTTCAGACATAAACATGGAAAAAAAAGCAATTTTGACTTAGTTTCTGAGTGTTGCTGCAAAGAAAAGTAACAAACATCTGTTTTTACCTTAACTGCATCCATATGTTCAACCTCCCCATCACCCTCCNATCTCTTACGCTGTGCTCCCTTCTACACTTCGCTGTGATGTGAACAGAATAGCTCTCAAATAGCTTGGAGAAAAAATATCCTGTGGAGGGTGACAGCCCCTCACCCCCTTGGGATCTATAGCAGTTTGCATTTAATAAATAACAAGTGGTTAGATTAGTAACCAACTTCTGGACAGACACCAATGGTATTTTGAGCAAACAGAAGAAACTGCATTTAGAAAAAAATACATATATATACACAAAAGATGTGTTTCTTGCAAGGAAGTTACAAGGAAGGAAGAAGAAAAAACACAAACCTATGCATCATTTCTATTTGATGGCTTTCATTTCTACATTTTTATGTTGTTTTCTTGTGTAATGAGGCATGCTTCATTTTGTTACTTTAATGCCCTGGAGCAGGCAAGGGTTGTGTGCTTTTTACTTCACACCAACTTGCCAGTGTACCCTAATAACATCCCCCTCTGCAGGTTCTCGACAGTATTTCTGCCCACGCTTCAGCTCTGAAGCCATAAACCCGTGTTGCTCCAGCTGAAGTAGTAACTGCACTAGAGGGCTGCAGCAGGCAATTCCTCCACTCCGCTTGGTTAGCAGAGGGTGTATCACACACGGTTTGCAGGTGTGTTTAATGATACCTAGAGAACAGTCTGTAACTCTTGATCTTATAGTAGCTTGCGTTTTCTGCCTTTCTCATCTCCTTGCTCCCTTCTCTCCTCTACCATTTGTGAGATTCCAAAGCTAGCGTGGGCATTTTTCTTCAAACCAGTGCATTGAGCAGTGCAATGATAAAACAACAAATGGAAGCCACGCAATATAAAAGGGTTGATTTGCAAAGCTGGAAGAAGAGAAAGATTTTTTTTCTGGTTTGGCATGAAGAAATGAGGCTGCTCGTTTTATTTTTGAAGCAGCAGTTTGCACTGCGTGAATTTGTGGTATGAACATTTGAAGGCTGTATTTTTTCTCTGGGTCAAGTGTAGTGTGGTACCCTCAGGGCAGGTGCTTCTGCAATTCCTTCAGGCTTTCCCTTTCCTCTCTGCCTTTTGTGGGTTAGATTCTGACCTTTTCAGGAGACCCTGGAACAGTGTGTGGTATAAATTTGTTGTTTTTCTTCCTTTGCAGGGTTTTTTTTAATTATCATTCTCTGACAAATAATGTATAATTGTTATTTTTAAAGTGAAAATTACTAAATTTACTGTACCTTTAAAATATATTTTAAGTTTGTCTAATTGTGGCAGTGAGTGAATGAAATGCCTTTTTATCTTCGGTTGAGTAGAATCAATTTGGGGTTTTAAAGTGATGCAGTTATACTGCTTTTATTCATGCTGATAATTTTTATTCCTTGTAATTAGTCTTTGAAATGTCAAATTAAAATTTTTTTTTTCCTTTTTCCTTAGCTGGGTTGAAAACTTTGGCCGAGAAGGTCTGGGGCTGCTGCTGGATGTTTTGGAAAGATTGGTTGAGATCAAAAAGTAAGATGATTTCATATAAAATTGCCAGATTTTAATATTAAATGCTGTATGTAAACAACATTTAATTGCTTTTTTTTTTTTTCAATTTATTCAGCCAGGATAAAGTTGTGAAGAGGAGTCAGCATAAGGTTATACAGTGTTTGAGAGCCTTCATGAATAATAAGGTAAGAGATTTTATTTAGTCTGGAAATCTAAGTTTCTANACTGCAGTTCCCCCTCCACCCGCCCTCCCTCATATTTAATTTTATAGTTCTTTCAGACATAAACATGGAAAAAAAAGCAATTTTGACTTAGTTTCTGAGTGTTGCTGCAAAGAAAAGTAACAAACATCTGTTTTTACCTTAACTGCATCCATATGTTCAACCTCCCCATCACCCTCCTTCCCAAAAAATTTACAGCCGTATTTGGTGGGTAATGCATGCAGTTGAATTAACTTTCTTCACAGTTAGATTAGAAGGTAAATTCAGAGACCAAAATTATCCATATCAAGCAGTGGCCAAAAGCTACATTATAGCTAAGCCAAGTTTTCAAGTTTTTCACTCTTCTTTTTTTTATGTACTTCCCTCTTCCTTTCCCTACCCCCCCCCAAGAAAAAAGGAGATGATCCAGGGGACTTTTTTAAGGCATGAGTTACTGTAATCACCAGATAAATGTTAATTTTGAAAATCTGCATATGACTTTCAAAATTATAAATTATTCAGCGTATTTGAAATATTAAATGTCTCATAATTGCTTGGTTTGAGATGCATACTGTGTGAATTACTGTAAAAGGTTGGGTACCTTGTTTCATTTTATGACTTCTTGTAGCATCTGGAGCAATTCTGGCCTTACCAAACTTTTGTTTTTGTAGAGGAGTAACAGGAAGAAGGTTATTTTACTGAGATATTTGAGAAGCAGTGAAACACAGTGTTGAACGATATTATCTTTTACTTGGTGGTATGCAGCACGCTTTCAGAGAGTGTGTGGAGCTGAAGATAGCTTTCAGGCTAAGGTTATTCCTTTCCAGTTACACAGTGCCCTTAATAGATGTGAAACCAGTTGTGTGAGTTGCCCAAATCTGTCTGCCTACAATTTTCTAAATGGTTGTATGCTCCAGAGGGAGTCTGCAGCCTGAGAGCACACGCCCTTACTCTGACACGAGGAGCCTCCTATCCATCTCTTAGTAATCCTGACTAATGCTGGCAATACATTTTCCAAGGAAATAAAATCAGAGACTAGGCTGTTAGAAAGTGTGTCGATAACTTTTTGACTGATGGCCATTTTACTCAGGTAAGTGGCAAGTTCTTTTCATCAAAGGAGATATTAATTATCTCTCTGAGGAGAAGATTCCCTGCTAGCTGTTTTTCTTTGACAGGTTGAACAAAAGTCTGAGTGACATCTGGTGGCTAAGATTCCCTGTATTTCTCTTTCTGTTGTTATGTAAATTGAGAGAATGGGGATTGATTGTAGCTCCACCATCACATGTTTCTGCTGACAGAGGGAGGTCATCTTGCATCCTTCTGTATGTGATCCTTCTGACTGAGCCATCATCAGAACATGGACTTGACATCTGGATTGGCTTTGAATACAGTCTTTGAAAAGGATGGAAACATTTGGGGTTGCTAGTACACTCTCTTGGACATAATTAAGAAATAATGAAGCTAAATATGGAAATCTTTGGGTTTTTTTCCTGGTAATTAGAAGGAATGCAGAAGGTTTTTTTATGCTGAAGTCTAGCCACTATGTCTAGACATAATTATCCAAGTGTTGTTGCCTTTACCTAACAGTTTTTTACATTTCTTTTAAATGTGAAAAAGATTGAAGAAGTCAGTGAAGAGGACACACAGATAGCAATATATGTGCCTTTACGGACAGTTTTGGTGTTTTGTGAAACCTTATGAGCTGTGTTAGGACAATCTGAATGTAGACTTTTCCTAGTTCTGTTGGCTAAAATGAAAGGTTCTTTCAGGGGGCTTTTGTAATCCTGGAAATGTAGGCTCTCAACATTTTTTGGGATGAACCGAGTGGAATCTGTAATGAATGCAAAATACTTGTTTGTGCCAGAACTGTAAATCCAGATCATAAACATAGATGTAGAAACTGTCTGTTAAAGACTGAAAACAGAGAATTTGTGGTCCTCTAAGGCAGTCTATGGTAAAATCACCATCCCATGGGTCAGCATTTTCACCAGTTCTGACAGAACACTATGTGAAAACAGGCAGTGACATGCAGGCTGAGTAGAATGTTTTATACTTGTTTCTAATATCCCAGGGGGATACTCTTCTGCACTGAGGGTGGGAGACATAGATCTGCTGCTGTTGTGTGGTCNTAGTTCTTTCAGACATAAACATGGAAAAAAAAGCAATTTTGACTTAGTTTCTGAGTGTTGCTGCAAAGAAAAGTAACAAACATCTGTTTTTACCTTAACTGCATCCATATGTTCAACCTCCCCATCACCCTCCTTCCCAAAAAATTTACAGCCGTATTTGGTGGGTAATGCATGCAGTTGAATTAACTTTCTTCACAGTTAGATTAGAAGGTAAATTCAGAGACCAAAATTATCCATATCAAGCAGTGGCCAAAAGCTACATTATAGCTAAGCCAAGTTTTCAAGTTTTTCACTCTTCTTTTTTTTATGTACTTCCCTCTTCCTTTCCCTACCCCCCCCCAAGAAAAAAGGAGATGATCCAGGGGACTTTTTTAAGGCATGAGTTACTGTAATCACCAGATAAATGTTAATTTTGAAAATCTGCATATGACTTTCAAAATTATAAATTATTCAGCGTATTTGAAATATTAAATGTCTCATAATTGCTTGGTTTGAGATGCATACTGTGTGAATTACTGTAAAAGGTTGGGTACCTTGTTTCATTTTATGACTTCTTGTAGCATCTGGAGCAATTCTGGCCTTACCAAACTTTTGTTTTTGTAGAGGAGTAACAGGAAGAAGGTTATTTTACTGAGATATTTGAGAAGCAGTGAAACACAGTGTTGAACGATATTATCTTTTACTTGGTGGTATGCAGCACGCTTTCAGAGAGTGTGTGGAGCTGAAGATAGCTTTCAGGCTAAGGTTATTCCTTTCCAGTTACACAGTGCCCTTAATAGATGTGAAACCAGTTGTGTGAGTTGCCCAAATCTGTCTGCCTACAATTTTCTAAATGGTTGTATGCTCCAGAGGGAGTCTGCAGCCTGAGAGCACACGCCCTTACTCTGACACGAGGAGCCTCCTATCCATCTCTTAGTAATCCTGACTAATGCTGGCAATACATTTTCCAAGGAAATAAAATCAGAGACTAGGCTGTTAGAAAGTGTGTCGATAACTTTTTGACTGATGGCCATTTTACTCAGGTAAGTGGCAAGTTCTTTTCATCAAAGGAGATATTAATTATCTCTCTGAGGAGAAGATTCCCTGCTAGCTGTTTTTCTTTGACAGGTTGAACAAAAGTCTGAGTGACATCTGGTGGCTAAGATTCCCTGTATTTCTCTTTCTGTTGTTATGTAAATTGAGAGAATGGGGATTGATTGTAGCTCCACCATCACATGTTTCTGCTGACAGAGGGAGGTCATCTTGCATCCTTCTGTATGTGATCCTTCTGACTGAGCCATCATCAGAACATGGACTTGACATCTGGATTGGCTTTGAATACAGTCTTTGAAAAGGATGGAAACATTTGGGGTTGCTAGTACACTCTCTTGGACATAATTAAGAAATAATGAAGCTAAATATGGAAATCTTTGGGTTTTTTTCCTGGTAATTAGAAGGAATGCAGAAGGTTTTTTTATGCTGAAGTCTAGCCACTATGTCTAGACATAATTATCCAAGTGTTGTTGCCTTTACCTAACAGTTTTTTACATTTCTTTTAAATGTGAAAAAGATTGAAGAAGTCAGTGAAGAGGACACACAGATAGCAATATATGTGCCTTTACGGACAGTTTTGGTGTTTTGTGAAACCTTATGAGCTGTGTTAGGACAATCTGAATGTAGACTTTTCCTAGTTCTGTTGGCTAAAATGAAAGGTTCTTTCAGGGGGCTTTTGTAATCCTGGAAATGTAGGCTCTCAACATTTTTTGGGATGAACCGAGTGGAATCTGTAATGAATGCAAAATACTCGTTTGTGCCAGAACTGTAAATCCAGATCATAAACATAGATGTAGAAACTGTCTGTTAAAGACTGAAAACAGAGAATTTGTGGTCCTCTAAGGCAGTCTATGGTAAAATCACCATCCCATGGGTCAGCATTTTCACCAGTTCTGACAGAACACTATGTGAAAACAGGCAGTGACATGCAGGCTGAGTAGAATGTTTTATACTTGTTTCTAATATCCCAGGGGGATACTCTTCTGCACTGAGGGTGGGAGACATAGATCTGCTGCTGTTGTGTGGTCTAGGAGTGTCTGATGCTGATGAGCACCATGTTTATAAGCAGCAGGATCATAACTGTCTCTTCCAGTTTTTATGTTACTGGAAGGTGGTTCATCTGAGACCTGGACTGTGGAAAATAGCATTCTGACTGCTGATATTTCACTGATTAAAGCAGTTATGAAATCTAATTTTTGTTCTACATGTTTAGGATCTTGTTATGATAAATGTATTGGGAATACCCTGCATCTATATGTATTTATCTTCTGTTTTAATTTTCCCTTTCTTAGGACTAGCACTATGTAAGAGAGTATAGTTTGTAGAGGTAGCATTGGGAATTAAAGGACCTGACGGATTTAATGGTAACACAAAATTCAGTCTCCCTTTAAAAGCTGAAAATGGACTATTTGGAAATGGAAGTTTCTATATTGATCATAAGTCAATATATAAATAACGGTAACAAATCTGAAGCTTATTATTTCCTCATTTTATCTATTCTATTTTCAACTCAAAATTAATTTTGAATAAGATATTGGATTTATATTTTACAGGAAATAAATAGTAGTACCTGTAGATTTGCCTTGAAGATTTTAACAAGCACAGAATAACTGATCTCCCAGACTGTCTACATTCTTTTTCCTCCTTATTGTTCTGGTTCTGTCCTCAATGCAAAGCAGAATTCCCATTTGCTAGTACAAGTATTCTACTCAGTCTTCAAGTAAATGTAGGCAAAGTTTTTTAATCTGGATTTTTTGAAACTAACAGCTCTTAATTGAGAGGATGGCACTGCTGAGCAGTATGATGTTGCTTTGTAAATGCCTCATGTCTTAAGAGACCTGAAAATCTATGGCCTCAGGATTCCCTTGATAGCTCGAGTCACAAATCCCCAGGTTTGAATTTTAATTCTGTTTTAATTCTCATTCCTAGGAAGGGGACTCTGATGGTCTCACTGAGCTCTAGTGTTTCACAAATATGATACTGCTGTTCCTCAAAAAATACTCATTGAATCATGGAATTTGTATGTCAGATTTTACCAGCTTCTTGATAAACTTACACTTTTCACCAGTTCTTTGAAGATTAAGGTACTTGCTAGAGTAGGAAAGAGTGTTAGAATCTGTCCATGGAGTAATTGCAACTCCTGCTCTGGTGAGTTCAGGTGTTTCAGGGGCCAAATGTGGTAAGACTGAGTGTTTTTTATGATGTCTTTCCTATCAGAAGATGATTATTTCTGATGATCTGAAGGCCTCATGTGCATGCTACTTTTGGTTTTGGTATTTCTGTTAATAGGAGAACATTGTATGTCCTAGTAATAGTCTGTATTATTGTCTAAAATATTTGTTTGTAAGAATAAGATCAGCATAACTGTCTCAAAATTTTAATGCTTAACTAAAACAGAAGAGGAAATAAAGCATAAGGAACCTCAAGGTACATTGAACTACAAGAAAAAAAAATCTCAGAGAAAAATGTGATGTTAGCTAAAAAGTAGCTAGTGGCCTTGTGTTTCTATGATTCTGTCTTTCGGCATTTACGCATCCCATTTGGAACACATTTTTCAAGGGCTTGATTTTTCAGGACTTCTTTTGAAAATAATGCCTACAACCTGGCATGGCTAGACAACTTGTGGGAACACAGGGCTCAAGGCACCATGCAACAGGAAACTCAAACATGACTTGGTTTAGCTCACAATGAAAGAGGCTTCGTCTAAGCTAGAAGATTGAAGATGTTCTGGAGTATTACCCTGCTTTTGTGGATAGTGCAGGCACCTGGCTGGCAAGAAATAACTCAGTGAATTTTGGCTGCTTGATCTGATCTTTAAGTTAGTGGGCTACTAGGTGGCAATGTGGAAAGCTAGTTGGGCATGCCTAGGCAAGGGGTGTAAGTCCACGCAGTTTAGAATAATTGTGTTTAAGAAATCACTAAGCATGAGGTGGTATTTTCATACATGCCCCATGAAGAAAGTACCAAAACATGTTACTGAGAAAGGTGTTTTCTAAAACAAATGTTGCATTGTATCTTCATGTTCTCCTCTATCTGCATTTAGTGTTAGTCTTGCTGTTGGTAGTTTAGTGCATCATGAAGTTGTGTGCTGATTTTGAATCAAAATGAAAACAAGCAAAGAGCTTTGTGACACTTTCGTTGACATTATCACTGTGAAGCTAAGCAATGGAGTTTAAATAGAAAGTAGAAAGCTCTTAATATCTACAGAAACTTGTTAATTTTTAACTTTTGTTTCTGAGTTACAATACAAACAGGATAAGCCAGTGTTAGAAAGGAAAAATGGAGCCAATAAAAAGAGTTTCTGATTATAATAGCTTGTTTCTGTTTAATATCATTGAGCGGGATGAGGTTTTGCAGAGTTTCTCATGGAAATAGCATCCACAGTACTAAAATGATTACCTCATTCTTAGTACCAGTGCCAAGCACTTAGCCCCACAGTGAACACACGGGGTTGATTTTAGACATGAAACAAGCCAGAAGTGTGGAATGACATTTTCAGGTGACAGTTATGGTTCTATTGCCTGTAATTAGCACCTCTTAACATGCAAACCTGCCTGTGCCTTTTCCAGGCTGTTGAAGCTCAAATACGAAGTTTTGGACAGACCCCTTCCCAACTGCTCATAGAACCACATCCTCCAAGAAGCTCTGCCATGCAGGTGGTAAGTGCTGTATTAGCTCTTTGTGACTTGACGTTCTGTTCACTTCCTTTGCTATCTTAAAGGTACAGAACCAGCATCTTTGCTTGTGTTTTTGCGTGGTTGTGGAATTGCGTTAGAAACAGCGGATGAGTTACGAGTTTGGAGGACTGGCAGTGTATGCAGTACTTAACTGCATCAACAAATTTTACTAAATTTATTTATTGTTGAAAGGATTGTATTGATTTCCAGTAAAGGCCTTTTTTATGTCCATATATTCTCTGAACACTTCTTCGTCTGATTCTGTTAATACCACACCTGTACAGGTGAGAGCCAGTCATCATGGAGACAATTTAGTTAATATTTGGCAGATTCCCCAAAAAGCATGGATTTAGGAGGTGGAACTTCCTTGTCTTTTCCCCCAGGCATAGGTTTTCCCCTAAAACCAGGATTACTGGGAATTCATGAGCTGCAACTTACATAGCAAAGAATGTGACTAAATGTGTTTTGCAGTAAAGCCAGGGTGATAAAATCCAGGCAGTGAGTATTAACATGCTTTCCCTTTTACCTCTACTTGTGTCTAATATAATTTTATTATTCAAACTATTACTATATTACTGATTACTTTCCATATCATGTTGTGTGCAGTTCTTGGGCCTGAAATATCATTTGTGTGGTCATAGATCCAGAACTAAGTATGTTAAGTGATACTCTGACAAGTGGAGCAAATGGTCTGCTTATTCATAACTTTGTCAAAGGCTACATTCCCTTAGTGTTAAGATGGATGTTGCATACTGACAAAAAAAAAAAAAAAAAAAAAAATTTTTAGGTATGTCCTGTAAGATTTATGTCCTAACTCCAGCAGACTAAGATTATTGGGTGAAAAACGTATCTCAAGTGCAAGGGGTTTGGAAAACTGAAACAAAAATCTCAAGTGTTTCTAAAGTAGCTTATACACCTTGTGATCTAGGAGTCAAAGAAATGTGAACATTCTTGGTCAAAGTGATCTCCTAGCCTTTCTCAAACATGTCATGTGTTCTTGTACATGAGACTTATTCAGCTGTCTGTCCTGCCATTCCCACCACCTTTTCTGCTGCCAGTGCATGCTACACTTTGACAGCTGTGCTGCAGACATGTTCCTGCCCTGGGATCTCATGTCGTTGTTGGCCAGAGCTGACTGTACTGATCTGTGATCTGCTGGCCCATTGCTCCTCTCCTGTAGTGTCTTGGGGCTGCAGACCAGTGCAGTGACTTGTGAGTGCAACCCACTGAGCTCTCTCTCAGATGAACCCAGTTAACAGGGATGCCGGGGAGCCCAAGTGCCCTCAGCATGCAGCTACATGGTATTCCTGTGTCCATCTGTCATGCTGCCATGCACTAGGCTCTCCTTCTAATTGAGAGGGATTTCTTTCAGGAAGAGGAGGAACTTGAGAAATTGGTCATTGACATGTTTGTCAGACCCATTGTTCTAGAAATAAATGTGATGGCAGGAAGCAGTTTGTGTGGCTTTATCATAATATTTTACATTACTCTGAATTAGTAATGATTTAGTATGGAATGGAAGAAGTTAAACTCTATGAAGTTATATTTCTAACTCCTGTGTTTTTTCTGGGCTAAGGTACACACAGAAAAAAAAGCCCTTAGTTCTCTGCTCACTTTGACGAGTTTTGTGGTAATTAATCCGTGACTTTATAATAGCATCCATGAAGTGGCTTTAAAAGTCCTGCTCCTGGAGCTGAATTATGGCAAGGATGTTTTTCCTGTCACAATTTTCACTTTTTCTAGCTGCTTTCTTTGCCGAGGTTTCCACTGCCAGCCGCGTGTGAGCTCGCGGGGCTGAATGCAGCCGGGTGGAACGCTGCAGTGCGCTGTGTTCAGCACACAGCCCATAATATACACCAGGTGTAGTAATTAGCAGCCACACGAAGGCTGCCTATTTGTCTGGGTTTGCTGCTGTTGCTGTATCCCCTTGTGTTTGCAACCATCAGATAGCTGGATTTAATTGAGGCCACATCAGATGAGGCATTACTGACACCTTTAATTGAATGAGCATCCAGGGAGGATTAACTCATAATATTGATTGGCTTTTAGCCACTTGCTTGGAAGGGTGTCTGGGTAGCTTATTAGTTGCTTTTATTTACACCTTTATGCAAAGACTGCAAATAGGAATTCATAGAGCAATATGTTTTTCTAAGTACTCTTAATAACTTTTTAAAAAGGAGTGATAATAAAAATGCAAATGTATTTAATTTTTTTATTAGTTCTTTAGAAGTATGTATTAAATGTATGCACTTGCATACACATATATGTAATGAAATATTGCAGGTGGAAGATAGCCAAGAACACTTCATTAGTGTTCTAATTCAGTTATTAGAAAATTACAAATACTAGAGCAATATGGCTACTGGTGACTGGGATGATTGTATTTCTCCATCTCAACGGAATTATCTTTTTTAGGTATGCCACACAATCACAAATCCATTAAGTTTTGCTTTTCCTCCTTATGTTTGATATCCGGATTCGAGGTTTTGTTAGAGAGCTTAGTTTAAAAGTTATTAAACTTTTCAACTTACTAAATTAAAAAACTGAAATTAAAAAATATGTTGAGAATGAGGGTCTGGTTCATTCCCTCCCTTAAGTATTTCTAGAAACAATGCAGGATAGTATCTGTAATCACGTCCACTTTATATTCTTTACAACTGCATTTAATTATGTTTGTCCTTTGAAACACATTTGCAGTGAAGTCTTCTACTTTGCATTCATAAATCTTGGGTTTGTACACCAGAAATATATAGAGCACATATATCTAGTGTGTGTGTGTGTATCTGTTTATTTTAATGTGCTTTCATGTTCTCATCTGGCCTGTAAAGAATTGCAGTCTGCCAGTTTAATGCAACTTGAGACAGTCTTTGGGAGCAGGAATTTCTTTTGCTCTCTTTTTTTTTCTTTTGTTTTGTTCCCTCCTAGTTTGGCGTTGCTTCCCTTGACATCCTATCTTTGCAGATATGGAGGATAATTCTTTTGGCAGAGATAGGTGATTGGAAACTTTTAGCTTAGTCTGCTCTGATTTGTAGCAAAGTTTGTATATAAGCACACCCCCCGCCCCCCTTCAACAAGGCCCTCAAATTAATAGTGTAAAGAAGGTTTTTCTACCTAAGATAGTTGTTTCCATAAGCCTGTCCACTATTAACTGCTTTTGCTTTTCACTGCAGCTGCTATTGGATCTTGTGTGTTTTAATCCAATCTTCCTTTTCTTGTCTTGTCTTCTCCTCCCTATGTTTTCTTTTCCTGTGTATTTGGGTTCTTGTTGTGTGCACTCAACAGTATCTCCTCCTGCAGAGCCCGTTGATGTTCACAGACCAAGCTCAACAGGATGTTATCATGGTTCTAAAGTTCCCATCCAACTCCCCTGTCACTCACGTAGCAGCCAACACCCAGCCTGGTCTGGCCACTCCTGCTGTGATCACAGTTACTGCAAACAGGTTATTTGCTGTAAACAAGTGGCATAATCTTCCTGGTAAGTATATTCAAGTAAGTAGCATAAGAAACCCCTGCCATCAAGAAATACTTCTACTGTATATTATTTCAACATTTGTTGCAGAACTGTTAAAATGTGAAGTGTGAAGGGTATCTCCTGTTCACTGACAGCCTGCTCTTCACATGTGGACTTAGTCTCTCCTTAAAAAGGCAAACTATTGTGCAGCAGAATACGTAGCACACAAAGGGTTTGTAGTGACAGTGTTTCACTTTCCAGGCCATCAGGCACTATGCAAGAAAGCAAAACGGGTGTATCACATAAAGTCACACTCTTCCCCTTGAATTTGTTGTTCAGTCAGATGGAAGCCTGAACCAAATCATATAAAAGTTTTAAAGCATGTAGAACTTGCCTGAAATCCTTTCTGCCACTTTTACTTAGTTGCATATGAATTCTGTATTCTGATGTTAAAGCCACTTGATGAGAATTAGGAGATAAAATACATGGAAAGTCCATATCCTGTGTAACTTAACCATCCCAAAGTTATTAGATGCTTATGTATTTGGCAATGTGAAAGGAGAAAAGCATATTCATTGCACAGCAACCAATCAAATTCATTTTCCTTTAAAACTGTGTTGGACTTGAGAATATACTCCTCCTGTTTTCAGTTGTGATCTTCCCTATTCTTAAAGGCACCCTCCTTTCCCTGACTGTGACAGTCTCAGGCCCAAGCTCTGAAAGGTAGTTTTTCAGTGCTGTGTAGTAAAACTGGCCAAAGGCTTTTAAGAAAGGGAAGAGTAACACCAGAATAATACTTGCATCACTGAAATTCCTACTAAGAAACCTGGACCCATGGTTCTTTATTACATTTTGGAAAAGTCAGGTGACTCCCACACTTTTTCCTAATTCTTACATATTACCTCTTACCACTGTTTAAATAGAATCATCAATGTATTAGTTTGCCCACCCAAGAAATTTTTTAAAAGAAAGTGGGGAAGGGAGGCTTGTCTAGACAATGAGTTGTGAGCAAGAGCTATTTACAGGGACCTTGACATTTGTTTGAAGTGAGGGTGGCAATAGCCTCTTATACCTTGGATATGTGACCTTGGGCATGTATTCAAGGCTTTTAAAAAATAGCCTTTGTGGACATAAAACATGCATGGGAAAAGAGGAGGTTCTAAAGTGGTAGGAGTTGTTTTTGAGTTCTTGTTAAGTCTGCTGGTTGATGATCTCTCAGAAAGCAATCAGTTGTTGAGTTTAGTAAGCAGCTGTTTTAAGTTGACAAAACCTTCAGATTTTTGTTTTTTCCCTCACCCCCGAAAGGAAGATCAGTAAGCTGTGCTTTTGAGTCACCATTTTTTTTTTTTTTCATTTAGAAGCATTTTAAACTTGTCTTGCTTTTACAAAGGGCTCAAGAAAACCCACAGTTGAAGACAAAACAAAACCAACCAACAAAAAACTCACAAAGCCCCAGCTCTTTGAGAGCATACTGATCATCTGCAGATTGTTAATGGGGTACTACACTTAACATATTTGGGTATGGTCTCCTGGGACAAGTCTTAGCTACTGTTGCCTTCAAATGTGACACTGAATGAAATCTGCTAGGATTAGACCTGGGCAGGTGCCATCACTACTCCATATCTCCTGATATGGGTTTAGCATTATCTTTTCTAATGAGGCATCATGATAAAAAAGTGAAGTTGCCAGGTGACCAGTTGTCACTAATGTATAATTACAAATGTAATTCCTGCTCTTGTATGAGTTTGGTATCTTTGCTAATGTCTCATGGCATTGGTACCCAACAGGGTGTCTTCATTTTGTTACATGGATTTCCTTTTCTGTGTTAATGTTGCACTGTAGCAGAAGTTTGGCTTCCCAATTTGGCTTCCCAATTACTTAGGAAATCCTTCTATTGATAGTAATTTTTATGGTAAGTTATGTCTAGTAGGTAGAAAAACCATAGGTTTAAATATTCAACCAATAATATTGTTCTGCTTCCAAGATTGTCTTGTGGACTATTTTGATAAGGCAAGGGGGGCGTTTGCTTGCTTGCTTGTTTTTAGTGAGCCTGTGGGGAGAAAAAAAAAAAAAAAGGCTTTTCTTTTTAACACTGAAGGAAAAGTCAGAAGGTAAACATTTCACTGATATGCCAGGTGCCCAGATGAAATGTAGGTCAGCAGAATTATATATTTAAGTCAATGCGAACTTGCAAATAAATGGGTGTTGGTGATGAATGAATCCTTAAATACTGGATGGCTATGAGATTTCTGTGTCTGCATCATAAACTGACTTCTTGAAAAAAAATGTCCTTTGTGCTTCACTTGTTCAAAGGCAATGCTTTAAAAAGTAAAGAGGAAAATAGTATTTGCTACAGTCAGCAGATGGTTGTCACATTTTGTTTTCAGTGCTCTTTACCACTTAATTTTGTTTTGTTGCGACAGGAGAGGTTGCCAGTAAAGCATCTGCTAAAGCTTATGGCTCAGGACTGGAGCTGCTGCTGGTGGCATACATTCAGAATAGCACTAATCTAAAATAAATGTTTAATAAGCAGCCTGTGAAAGCACCTGGATTTTTTTTTTTTTTTAATGCAATCAATGCAGAAGGATCTTGGATAGTTAAACAAAAGCAGACGTAGTTTTGATTTATAAAATGTGTATGGCTTCGTGCATTTAAAAATGCAGAGTTTTAAAATCTTCTTTCCTGAATTCCAGCTCATCAAGGTGCTGTACAAGACCAGCCTTACCAGCTGCCAGTGGAAATCGATCCTCTCATAGGTCTGTCACTTCCTTCTCTCTTTGCGATTCATTAAGCTCTGTATGGTGGCCCTGAAGTGTAGATTACGGTTGTTTTTCACTTGCTGGTTGCTGGGAATGGAATTTTCCTGATAAACCATTTGCATGCAAATTGGAATGCAATGAGCTGTGGCTATGCTGGTATTTCATCAACTCCCCCTCGTTGGTTTGCCTAATTTGAACAGGCCTAGGACGCGTGTCAGTGAAAATTAATATGGATGCTGTAATAATGTGTGATTGAGAATGTGCATGAAGTACTGTCAGGATAATATTGGATCTTTTCATCACTCAGACTTGTTGATGAGCAGGAACGAGGCACGTTGTGATGAATTGGTGCACTGGTAATGTGATGGAGCTCCTTTGCTGAGGAAATTTTCATAATAACAGTGGGGTTCTTAACTGCACCGTGTTGTGAAAAATAAAACCATGGTGCCAGGGTTTCATCATTAAAGGAGATCAATCCTTTCTTCCTAGGCCCTGCTGTTGGGGCTGAGGGGATTAATGTGTAATTGCAAAGCGGTTTCAAAGTGGAAAAATATTGTCCGCTCTTTTAGTAGTGAGATATTAGTATCCATTTTTCAAGAGGATTGCATCTTTTGATCAGCATCAAAACATCATCTGTGTATGCTCTTCTTTTATTAAAAAGGGGTGGAGGAATGTCTCTCTTTTTTATTTAATGACTCACTGTAATAGATGCAATTAATGACTTTTTATTATAGATGTTTATTAATTTATATACAGCTTATTTTCCTATTAGCATGATTAGAGTCTGGTCGGTTCTTTCATTAGAGACCCAACTTGGGGAAAGCATGCCTAGACTAAAATGCAGGAGCCTGTAGCATGGTAAATGGAACCTTAAACATTATTTAAAAACAAAATTAAAAAACCCCAACTCAACCTAACCCCAAAATACAAACTAGTTATGGGACAGTTCACAGGAACAAAGATGATGGAATTCCCCACCCCTCCCGAAGTCTATTAGACTTCATACTTAGCTCTGGTTTTTGATTGCCCATTAGCTTAAGTGAAAAAGAAGTGAAGTGGTCAATGATAGAAGCATGGAAAAATCAGAGCAAAACTGATCTTGCCTGGATAGGTTGGGATGACAAGTCTTGTCAGCCAGTGAGAATTAAATTTCAAAACTAATGCACATTTCACAGTAGGGACTGCTCTGTGTCAGCCTGTAGGTACAGACGGTTGTTACATAGCTATTTTGCTGGGTAAACTCTATGCTCATTAAATCAGGAGCAGCATGGGCATACTAAACTATTTTTTAGGGCTGATAAAATGAAAATTATTTTCCAAAGATTTTAAATCAATCCCCATCTAAAAAAATGCAATGATTGAAATGAGTACACGTTCTCTAACTCTCCTTTCCATCCTGAAACAGATTTTGTATTTTATTCTGGAGAATCCTGAGAGAGGATCTTATTAATGTTTACAAATATCTGCAGGGTGGCTGTCGAGTGGAAGGGGCTAGTCTCTTTTCAGTGGTGTGCTGTGAGAGGATGAGGAGCAACGAGCGCCCACTGGAACACAGGATGTTCCACCTCAACATCAGGAAAAACTTTTTCACAGTGAGGGTGCCAGAGCCTGGAACAGGCTGCCCAGAGAGGTTGTGGAGGCTCCTGCTCTTATTCAGAAAATGCTTGGAGCAGGAAATGCATATTCTGCTATAAAATCTGCTATCATTTAGATCTTCAAAATGTAAATAAACATACCAGCAAAAAAATCAAAAACCACAGTGGATCTGTCTAATGATTTTTCCACATATAGTGAAGAACATTAGGAAGAAAATTAGTTCTTTATTTTCATTTGCATTTTTCATATTTTTAAAACTGTAATTCCATTTTCTGGCTTGCCTTTTCAAAATATTTTACTTTGGTTTGGTGTAAGTACCTTTAAAAACTAATGTTCCTAGTTCTGAAAAATGGTTTCACATTCTCTTCATACAGTAGATCTCAAATCAGCTTTGTGATTATATTGGACATAGTTTAACCTTTTAACCTTTTAAACCTTTTTAAGGCTTTCTTAGTCACCGTTAAGTAACATCACTGGGTACAAGCGAGTAATTATGGAGATAATATTAAAGGTTTTTAATTGTGGCTAGACACATTTACCTAGAAATGGCACCTAAGAGGACCACAAAATTACACTGTTACGATTATCGCAGGATTCTTGTTGCTTAGTCCTAAGGAGGGCTTCCCACCATCCTCATTGGCACAAGAAGATGTAAACCAGCACTGTCTGATATGACATAGATCCCAGACCTCTTTTTTGAGGTGAAATTTTTTGAAGGTCTTACGCACACTGGATGTGTCAGCCTGGACATTTGTTGGGGAGTTGATTTGCCATTATTTTGCCACACAGAACGCTGCTCTGTGCACTTACAACATGGTATTATGACTCTGTAAGTGGTCCCAGCAGCAGGCAGGGCCCCGTTAGATGTTACCTGCAGATAGAGTGGCATTGCTATATGATTTGCTACCCATATGGATAAGACAGTATCAACATGTTAAATGTAGCAAAAGGATTTGATACAGGGTAAATGGAATTACCCCAAGGCTTAGGGGACAGCTAGACCGTTAGAATGGAAAGAAGTTAAAGAACAAAGAAGAGCACGAGACCAGGTCTGAGGTACCATCTGAAAATGAAAGTAATGGTGTAGGCAAACCCAGGCCCAGGAGAATTTACATGCCTGAGTAAGAGTCACATTAAAGGTTCTTCCTACAGGGTAGGATTTTCATTATATATATATATACAGGGACCCATATACGTCTGTGAGTGTGCACATATACATATACATATGTGCACACACATCATTTAATAAAGACAGAGTATAATCTGAACAATGTGTTCACTACTTAATTCCTGTCCATTCTCTGGACAATGGAAGATGATCTAAAGGAAATATAACAGCAGGTGATCAAAGTAGGGTAAATATTTTTTCTCAACCCTAAAAGAAATTGTGGAGATAAACTGCTTAATTTTTGTGCAATGCTCAAAAAATTATGAAAAGGTAGTTACATGGATTGCAGTTATTCTTGTTTTAAATTACAGTGCTTGCAATGAAATACAACCTGTGTATGCTTTTGAAATCATAATTCTGTGTCTGTTGTATTAGAGCCACTATATAGCACATATGTATATGTATTGTTTTATAATTGCATTCCCTTAATTTGCTTCTTCATTTTT
>VYZU01007763.1:25892-39438 GCA_013401355.1 Ceyx cyanopectus
TTTTTATTTTATTTTTTTTATTTTTTTTGAGGAAATAGAGGCAAGCACCACAGAATAAGAACAGAAGTCTTGAAATCTGGTGAAAGAATACTTATGAAAGCCTTTGAAAGCTATGCTATAATAGAAAAAAAATGATTTCGAGCTACTGAATTCTTTTATATAACATAAACTGATCAATTTAATGGCCAGCAGTTAAATTAGTCTGTCAGCTGGCATGTATCCAGACCATTGAAGTCATGCATGTGTCATGCTAAATAGAAAAGAATCTTTCAATGCAAGAGCTACAGGAATTTAAAAGCCAGGAACCCCAGAAAAAAAATAGGTATGATTTTTTTTACCTTTCATTATCTTATAGTGGGAATAGCAACCTCACTGCAAGCTACTTCTTTGGGATTAATGACCCAGTGTGGTTAATGTGTGTGTGCCATCAAGCTTTCCAGGAGGTTATTAATCCCTAGGGAATGTGTTTGTCATCATTTCTTAAATATATTAGTTAATAGTGTTTTTCACACTTGGCAAACCAAAATACTAGGATGGTGTTTAATGAAAATCTGTTAAGACTAGAACTCATGGCATATTTTAGCATAGCTGTCATTTTTGAGATTTTTAAGCCTTAAGTATAAAGGAGAAGTTCCATTTACTTCAATATGACAGCCTACAATTCATTACACAGATATCTTGTTAGACCTTTCTTAGTTTAATTTTCTCATTGATGAAAATAAATTTTATTAAAGCTGTGCATTTAACAGAGATCTTCAGAAAAGTTAGCTGGCAGTAATAAATATTCAGTATATAGTCTTGATTTACATGAATAGAAAACTAGTTCTTTTATGTCACAGAATATATTTTTACTTTACACCTATGGAAGGAACTTGCATGATTTTGGTACCCTTGTTCTGTATTGATCTGAACTAGAAATATCTTAATAACTTAAGTCCTCTTGTGTGTTAAGTCAGATACACCAGGCATCTCGTTGCTACCATAGCTAATTAGGGTATACACCAAAATACGGTTGTCCAAAAAATTACAGACGATTTGTGTCTTCTGTGTGTCTCCTGTTTGTCAATAAAGCAACTCTAGCTGTTAAATCGAGTTACTTCAGATGTAGTTTATTTTGCTTCAAATTAAAATGAGAATATAGTAGTGAAATATGCTGAAATTGGCAGAACAGCAAGGAAAAAAGATTATGTAATCAGTAATGCATAATGGCAAGTGATCACAAGTGTTGAATTCTATTATGTTTTAGCATTTACACAAAAAGGAAACCTTTCTCCTGTTAGATTTTGTGCGTGTTTTTTTTTTTTTTAACAGGAGTTGTAACATAAATCATGGGTTCTCAGTGCAGCTAGTATGGCAGAAGCCCAATAAAACCTTCCTCTAGCAGTAGGAATGATTTCTAGACAGCATTTTAGATTCAGTGCGGAGATTTGAGTCTTATTTTTCTTTTAATTATTCGTAGCACAGCTGTCAAATAAAACATTAACTAGAAAAATTGTTCTGTCAAGAAGGACTGAGTGCACATGGGAAAGTTTGATACTCCTGTATAGAGAGGACAACTCGTATTAAAGGAAACAAAGTTGAGTAACTCATATGAGATTAATGATTTGTTTTATTTTTTTTACACTAATGTGAAATAAGCAAAAGCTTATTTCTTGTTTTAATGGAATTGATTGAATCTTAGCTGCACGGAAACAAAGTAAACCTAACAAGGCAGTGCAAGTACATGACCAGCTGTCAAACAAATAGCCTTGAAAAATGTTTGCTTCCTAGAACAGAAATTGTAAACATAGAATATAATTGAAGGAGAGATCTCTGTAACTCAGCAATGTTTATAGCATAAAGTACATATAAGTATAAATCACCTCAGGAGCTGAATACCTATGGCTATACAGCTGAAGAGAATGTCAGGTAATGAAATTAATCTCAAATTTAAGCCTTGTAATTGGCAATTTGAATTTTCAGGGAAAAACATACACCTCATAAGATGGTTTTGTATATTGGCAAAGTGAAGTTATTTAGTCTGTGAGTTTCACTGCTCCCAGCTGGTCAGCATCGGAGACAGTTAGGTGACCCCACGGCACAGATTAAAGCTCTGGTGTGCAGAGGTGATGGCTACAAAACACTGTTACATACAGAGATGAGTGAAAGACATGATCCCTGAGTTGCTCTCCATTATAAGTATTTTGCATTTTCTGTTTCTTTTGGCACATGTTGTTGATCCTTCCAGAGCCATCACTTGTTTCCCCTTTTGTTCTTACTTATTCTTTATTCAGCCCAAAGCATAAATGGATGTGTGGTCATTTGGGCTGAGAAATCTTGAGTTCACACATAATGGCATTGCACACAACACTTGCCTGTGTTATTGGATACAGAATTTGTTACCTGAATAGGCCAAGCAGGTGCATAAGAAATGTGTGAGTGTATCTTTCGTCCTGTCTCTGCAAGATCTGCAGTTGCTGGGCTTCTGGAGATCCAGTGAGATGGATTTGAGTGCTTACATTCTCTTTTCCTAGCGTCACATGTGCTGCTGGCAGATCCAGAAACTGGCAGGACACATGGCGTGTAGGAGCCAGCTTCTGACAGAGAGTGGCCTGGCACAGATCTACTGTGGGTGACCTTACGTGTGTTTCCTCTCCCACATGGAAATCCACTGTGCATCAGTGTCCACATTTACATTTTTCTGAAAATACTGTCATGTTTAGTTAAAGTTAAAAGGTTATATTTGTATTCATGTTTGTATAGACTCTTGAACAGCCTGTTTGTAATGGCCAAGGCTTTCCTTTCTCTCTACCATTTTTCTCTTATACACAAAGCATTTGTCCTATATACAGTAGGTGAGAAAGTTTTTTTCAAGGTCTGTTATCTGAGGTTTTTTGTACATTACAGAAATTCTTGAAAGGGAAGGATGCTGGTTGAAATAATTGGCAAGTGTTTAAATGGTGATGGAAAAACAAGGTACAAAAGTAATTTTTCATCTAAATCTCTTTATCTCTGTTTAAGAAGAAGCTTAAAAGCTACATATGCTATATGCACATATGTGCTCTTACACTACCCTTTTTGGACCCTTTTTAAATAAAGAAGTTATTTTAAATAAAGAAGTTATTTCTAGAATACTTTATGATGTATTTAATTTGCCTTAAAATGCACAGAAGCATATTTTTAAAACAAATCACTTTTATGTGTTTTAGGTAAACTGATACAAGTAATATTTGGACACTGGGATGTTGTAACCTGTCTCGCTCGTTCTGAGTCCTATATTGGAGGAAATTGTTACATTCTCTCAGGATCACGTGATGCAACATTATTACTGTGGTACTGGAATGGCAAAACCAATATAATTGGTGATAACCCAAGAGGTAAGTAAAATCAGAAAATAAAATCATTCTTAGGGACATTGTCTACACATGGCTTGAGTGAATGCTTTGCATTACAAAGTTTTAGGTAACAATGTCAGAAGTGCAAGGTTTCACTTTTTATATAGCTGTAATCAGTTCTAGTTGAAAGAATTGAGGGTAAACAGTACTTGCTTTGCAGCACAAATAGAACTAATGTTTAAAGTTATAGGATACTGAACACTTCACATATACCTTTTTCATTGAGTTGAATACCATTCTCATTCAGTTGAGAAGGACTGGCTCCAGAAGTGAGATCGAAACTAGCTTTTCATATTATTAAATCTGAGTAAATCTTTTTCTCTCCATTTCTTTCATTAAGTACTTATATTTGAGATGTTTAAAAGAAAAAAAGATTGTACATTGTTCCATTGCAGACTGTATTCTATGCAACTGTAATCATATGCATATAGGTTCTCACCTATAGCTATCAATAGAGTTACACAGGCAGTGAATTTTAACTTAGACTGAGGTCATTGTAATGAGGTGTGCAGTGGCTTGAGCAGAGTGAAAGCCAGACAGGCATAAACTTTATTATTTAACACTTCTGTAGGGTGCTGTGTGCCTACTCCTCAATCTCACGTATGAGGTATTTTAATTGGTTCCAGTGGTCATACCATAAAACCAAACTAATAAGGCAGAGTAACCCTCCTTCAGCCTAATTCAGTTGCAACCCCTCCCCACCCAAACATACCTTGTACTTCCCAAGGAAGTTAATCTCTTCCATCTTGCACTGTTTCCCAGGAAATCCCAAATCTTTCTACTTCTTAAGATGCTCTTTTTCACTCACAATTTTCTACAAAAAGCAGTGGAACACTGTGATGCTTGAGCCCTGCTCTGACTTTATTGTATAATAGGAAAGGTAGAATTTATCTTGTTAATATGCCAGTTTCACTCCCTGCAAAAAATATTATTTCCTGATGCCCAAAAACATTAGCAGAAATGCAGCTTGACAAAAATCCTGAGCGAGCCAGGTCACAGGAGTAACAACCTTTTAAGTCAGCTCCTCAGACTTTACATGGGGCATGTCATAGCCAAACAGTGGTCTTGTTCTCCCAGTTCATCCAAAAAGAAGATAAACTGAAAAGGAAAGATAAGAAGCAACATATTCTGTCTGACTTCAGAAGCGTGTTTGCTAGGTTTTCTGACATGCACTTAAGGTCTTCTCTGATCTTGTTTAAATACCTGCTGTTTGCAGAGGACAAAATGGACATCTAGAAATTCAGAAATGTTGTTTTAGTTGGCATATATTGCAATTATAAAAAGCATCTAATTTTTCATGTTATGTGAACAATATCTGACATGTTCCAAATTCATTTTTTTGGTAAAGTTGTGTGTTCCACACTCAGTCTGTTACTCAACCAGAGGTATTTTAATTTGAAAAAAGGAGAGATGTTTTGACTGAGATTGTATCCTGTGAATTATTCACCCAGATGGATGTGGCTAGCAAAATTTTTTTAGCATCTTTAATTAAATATGTCTTTGGTTGAGGGGCAGAATCCCTGGGAATACTTGATACATATTTTGCAATGCATCAATTTAAAGTAAATTTTCCAGGGCTTGTAAACTTGGAAACTCCAAAAAGTTTTTGAAAGGAACTTAAGAGCTTCACAGTCTAAAATCCTAAAGAGCGAAACTTTTGAGGGCAATAGCTTAGCTTATGTACTGATGTGACGCCGTGAGCATTCTTAGGTGTCTCCTAGTAGTGTTTTCAAGGTCTGCATGCTCAGCTCCTCTTTGCAGCTTCCCAGTCCTGTCTGAAAAAGTTCATATTATTTGCCAGCTTGGCTGCTTTATGAGCAAGACCTTGAGCTGCAGGCTCCTTTGCGACCTTAATAGATCACATGTTGAGATTTTGTGCTCAGTATCTACCTAAAATTAGTAGGTTTTGTTATAATCTGTTGATTGTCTTCTCTCATGCCAGTCTCGAACAAGATAAAATTCTTCATTGTTCAAGGCCAGCACTAGGCCATTTTACTACCATTTACAATCAAGCAGCAGCTACCTGGTTGTCTTCTTTTTTCAGTCCTATTAAACATTGAGGGACATGGCAATGGCTCCAATGTTTACTAGTTGCCATTATGTAGGGTTTTTTTTTTGTGTTAAAACAGCATGCCTAGAAGCTTTGTTATGAATTGGAATCTCCTGGCACTATACATGGGTGTAGACATGTGTAGGGTAAAAGACAGTTTCTGCTTCAAAGAGATGGTAATCTAGGGGACTTAATTTTTCCCAGAAATAGCTTTCTATAGACATTTCTGTTCTNNAGATAAGAAGCAACATATTCTGTCTGACTTCAGAAGCGTGTTTGCTAGGTTTTCTGACATGCACTTAAGGTCTTCTCTGATCTTGTTTAAATACCTGCTGTTTGCAGAGGACAAAATGGACATCTAGAAATTCAGAAATGTTGTTTTAGTTGGCATATATTGCAATTATAAAAAGCATCTAATTTTTCATGTTATGTGAACAATATCTGACATGTTCCAAATTCATTTTTTTGGTAAAGTTGTGTGTTCCACACTCAGTCTGTTACTCAACCAGAGGTATTTTAATTTGAAAAAAGGAGAGATGTTTTGACTGAGATTGTATCCTGTGAATTATTCACCCAGATGGATGTGGCTAGCAAAATTTTTTTAGCATCTTTAATTAAATATGTCTTTGGTTGAGGGGCAGAATCCCTGGGAATACTTGATACATATTTTGCAATGCATCAATTTAAAGTAAATTTTCCAGGGCTTGTAAACTTGGAAACTCCAAAAAGTTTTTGAAAGGAACTTAAGAGCTTCACAGTCTAAAATCCTAAAGAGCGAAACTTTTGAGGGCAATAGCTTAGCTTATGTACTGATGTGACGCCGTGAGCATTCTTAGGTGTCTCCTAGTAGTGTTTTCAAGGTCTGCATGCTCAGCTCCTCTTTGCAGCTTCCCAGTCCTGTCTGAAAAAGTTCATATAATAATATGAATGCCAGCTTGGCTGCTTTCCTTGCAAGACCTTGAGCTGCAGGCTCCTTTGCGACCTTAATAGATCACATGTTGAGATTTTGTGCTCAGTATCTACCTAAAATTAGTAGGTTTTGTTATAATCTGTTGATTGTCTTCTCTCATGCCAGTCTCGAACAAGATAAAATTCTTCATTGTTCAAGGCCAGCACTAGGCCATTTTACTACCATTTACAATCAAGCAGCAGCTACCTGGTTGTCTTCTTTTTTCAGTCCTATTAAACATTGAGGGACATGGCAATGGCTCCAATGTTTACTAGTTGCCATTATGTAGGGTTTTTTTTTTGTGTTAAAACAGCATGCCTAGAAGCTTTGTTATGAATTGGAATCTCCTGGCACTATACATGGGTGTAGACATGTGTAGGGTAAAAGACAGTTTCTGCTTCAAAGAGATGGTAATCTAGGGGACTTAATTTTTCCCAGAAATAGCTTTCTATAGACATTTCTGTTCTGTTTTTTTTTTTTTTTTTTTAAAGGCAAATAAAAAGAGCTGTTTCTGCTTAATTCTGATTTTGTCAGGAATGGGAAGCACCAGCAAAGTTGTTTGTTTTGAGCCCTTTTACTGGACTGTAACTTCCATACATTTGTGGTGTGTTAGATATTTAACTTGTCTGATGCCTTTTTGTATTTGAAGCTTAGGATTTTTTATCTCAAAACAGTTTATTCATTCTTTCAATTAACATTATTCATTGGAATTTTAGATACTCTCGAAGTTGATAGGTCTTTCCTATTTTTTTCTCTAATTATTTCTAATTTACTTCTTGAAATGAATTTACAGCAACATGCATCCAATGGCACTGTACCAGATCACAATGCCAGAGTAGTTTAAAAAAAAATAATCTAAACCAGGAGCATTTCTTTCATAGTACTTGTTCCCTCTGATACACATCAGTCAGCAGACTAGTATGATCAAACTACTCTAAGTACTGTCCCATTGGGCACCCATTATTCAACCAGTTACATTTTATTTAGGTTCCTTTGTCTGGTTTCGTTACTTTAGGAAGCACTGAGCTCTTGATCTCTGGCTGCATATATTCATGTTTTAAAATGGTATTTAACTCAAGCTGACAGGCCAGGTGGGCTATGGCATACATGATAAAAAAGTGTTTTGTTTGATATTCTTTATCGAGGATAATTTTCTGGCCAACTGAACTGTATGGAAAAAATTATTTATATTTTTGGTTTAACAGAAGAAATATGTTACTGAAATATTAATTATTTATTTTTTAACGTTTAAGATGACTACTTTAAAAAGTTACACCTACTCAGTCTCGTAGTCTGTTCAATTGCTCCCTAATAGCTCTTGAATGCGTTGATCAATGTGAACCAAATCTGATTAATTTAAATCTCAGAGATATGAAATTCCTCCATGGGACACATCTGCTGGAAACTATTTTTATTCTTGACAAAACAGCTTGATTACATTTACGTTAAGTCCTTTTTTCCTACTCAAATTAAAACCTGAAATTCAAAAAATATTTCGCCATGCTCTTTGATCAAATCTAGGGATTTTTTTCTTTCTGAATTAATTGTTTTTGAAAATGTAGAAGCATGGCAGTATGTCACTTCAGTGCAGAGGCCTTTTCTGATGCAGAAATGTTTCTGCGGACAATTTCTGACCAAGCCTAGATATAATTCAGAACAGAGCAGAGGATTTGAAATGGTTGTATCCGTTAGAATAGCCCCGAGCCATTTTGCATTCACATTTAGAAGCGCTATTTACTGTGAAGATGTAAACTCTTTTTTTTTTTTCCTTGGCATGTGGCTTGCTTTGGGGAGTTGGGGAGCATAGGAGGGAGAGGGTGAAACCTTCCCATTGGGAGCCCTTGAAGCCCACGTGTGATCTGTATCACAAGGTTGCCTTTTGCATATTTAGAGAGCAAGGTCCCACCTGGGGATGTGATGTTATGCTTCGGGACTTGTGTTCCTGACGAGGGTGGCAGAATGCAGAGAGGTTACGGGAAAGGGTTGGGCCACAGTCGGAAAGATGCCTTATGTTGCACTTGCCCAGCCTAAGGTGATGGGGGTGGAGGGGAGGCGAGAAGTGGGGGGGGGTGAGGAGAGGAACTGTGTGTGAAGGCTGGAGAAAAGAGATGAGAGAATTCATTTGCATGCAAATGGTGTGCATCACTTTCAGATCCCCCTTTCCCTTTGAAGCTCAAGTGCCAACTCTTAGTGTTTGGACATTGCCTAGGTTTAGGGATTTCTTTTACTTTGTAATCACAGAACCATAGGAAAGAGGGTGTGCAGGAGCTTTGGTCACCTGATCTCTTTTCCCAAAGAAGGCTTAACTACACAAAACCCATTCTTGACTGATGTTTGTCTAAACTTCTGTTAAAAACTTTGTCAACCACATCTTCCCAACTTTGGGCCCTGGAATTCCATCATTAACAGTGCTTTCCTAGTCTTCAGCCTAGTAGCCAGTTCTTTTCTCCAAAAGTTTAATTCTGTCATTTCTTATATGTTTATTCTTTGTGTAGAGAATAGATGATTGATTTCATGCTTGCAACAACTTCCAGTGCTTTGGATTACCATGGCCTGTAATTCTTTGCTTCCAGATTTAATAAACAAATACTTTGTTTTTGTCTAGTAATGTTTTTCTAGACCTCTGATTTTGTGTTCCTCTCCTCTTCACTTGTCTGTCTTCCTGAAAGTAAGCAAGCAATGCAGTTGAAGTCTTTCCAGTAATATATAGAAAACAGTCTATTTTACAGACTGGTACTTTTCACATCCCTATGGCATATGGTTTTTTTTCAAAACAGTATGACAGTGTTAGTTCTTTAAGTGTATGAGCCAATATAAATTTCAGTCTTTTATGAAGAATCACTGTCTACTTAGTTGTTTCTCCTTCTATGTGTCCTTTTGCTGTGGGACCTTGTCTAAATTTCCTGAATGGTATTCTTTTTAGACTGCTTCTCCAATTTGTCAAACTGATTTTGAATTCTCATCCTGTCCTCCAGCAAACTTGCAGCAGCTCATGTCTGCAAATGTAATTTGCCATCTTATTCTATAAAATTGGTCATTAAAGAAAATATTGGGTAGTACACAGTACTGGAATGCTCATCAATGCATTTACCATTTTGACAATGAATAGTTTGCAGAATGCAGCTTTCCAGCTGGCTTTTCATCTGATGGACAGTAGCATCTTCTAAACACGTGCATCCCTGTTTTCCTTAAGAAATTGTGCACGAGAAACAGTGCCAGTATCCTTGCTAATGTCAAAATGCATGTTGCCTCCTCGAACACAAGTCCTGTTACTCTGCCATTGCAAGAGAAAAAAACCTCCTTGACATGATTTGTTCACAACAAATCCAAATCAGCTGTTAACTTATCTCTCTGTTTTCTTCCAGGAAATTTTGTGAGAGAGTGTGTGGATTTATAACATATAAATATTCTGCCAATATTTTTTTCTGTTTGTTGGCATTAAGCCAACTGCTCTCTAATTTCTTAGTTTTCCTTTTCCTGATTTTGGAAACACACAAGACATTTCTTAGTCTTGCAGAACCTCACCCAATGTCCATAAAACTACAGTTACGACTCTGGTATTTTGTAGCTTCACTTTTGGTATCCTCAATTCAGTATTTTCAGGGTAATTGAGTTCCAAACTTTACCTCATTTAGGTATTCTCTAATTAAGATAACAGTTCTCATTGCTGCTTTTTGTTATGTTTGCTGCCTTACTGCAGTTGCCCTTTTTCTTGAGCACTTTTACAAAAATATTTTTAAATGTGTGGCAGCATCTATTGATACTGCTCACTCTTAATAACAAACCAACTTTTCATGAAAACTTAACATATTTGTTTATAGAATGACTGTTATTCCTCATGTCCTTATTACTTGCATCTCATCTATAGTTAAATCTTTGTTTTTGTCCCTGCTTGCTCATACCTTGTCTTGAACTGCTTCATAAGTATCTCATTTATTTCAATCTTCCTTTGTTTATAGTCACTGGAGAACTTACAGTTGTTCCAGGTGGTATCTGCTTGTCTGTCTTACCCTTCTGCTACATTGAAGCTGCTTTCACTAGAGACCCTGTTACCTTTTCCTTTGTTTTTTTTAAAGATTTAACTTCCCCTAAGAACTTACAGAACAGTGTTCTGTATCTATTGAAACTTGTCTTCCCAAAATACATAAAAAATTCTCTTGTTCTTTCCCTTATATTGAACACTCACCACTTACATATATATTCCTTTCAACATCATATTTTTGATCTGTTTTGCTATATTGTTTCTAATCACATCTAGAAGGTTATTTCTGTTGCCTATATATTAGAAGTTGTCACCAAATTGCTTGCTATACACATACTCATATTGCTTTACCAAACATCTTCATACTTAGAATATCCCACTTTGTCCAATCTTCCTCTTAATGATCCCTCCCCTATACCCACCAGGTCAAGGCCAATCAGATTAGTGAACGTCATTCTCCATCTTAAAAGTTTTGGTTTTTTCACTGTAATTATTTTATCAGGTTGTACTTTCTTGGAGAGGAGGTTTACAGCGGGGAATTTAATTGTCTTAATATTGATTTTTTCATATAAAATTTTTTGTGCTTATAAAATCTAGGCATTTCTATAGACAGAGATACAGCACTTTTCTGCTATTCTTGCACTATATACATAGAATATGAAGAGACTGTTCTGTTGCTTTCAAAATATCTACAGATTTGTTCATAATTATTTTGCAGTTTTCAGAGTTTGAAAAATGAAAAGAGATCTGATTTAGAAATCTGATTTCCTTGACCAGATTAACTGATAGAAGTTTTCGGCACTAATGGAATGTAGAGTCTGGGTGTAACTGTATTGCTTCTAACAATACTAATGTGAGCTCTTCTGAATAATTCCATTGATCTTCCACACGTGTGTGAATAAAACAAATGACGTTGTCTCTTTGATGTTACCCATACAACCAGAAAGTGTTACACTCTGTATGTGTCGCATTTACATCAAGAGGATTACGAAGGTGCTTTCATTGCATAGTTTTGTATTTTTTAGAGGGTGCTGTATTCAGTCTGTTAGAATTCAGGGTATTATATGAATTATGTTAGAGAAAGGAAATGTTTTTACTAGTGTGGCTGTGTAGAAGGGGCATGTGTCTGAATGTTAAGTATGTGAGTTCATACTTAGAAACAAACACTGGATTTAAAATATTTAACTGAGAGGATTCACTGAACACTTTTATTACTACACAGAATCTCTTCCTTGGATAAAATTTTTAAAAATACATAATATTTCCAGTGAATAAAATAAAAAATCTTAGAAAAGAATAAAAATGTAATCACGTTTCCTGTCTTGCCTAAGAACAGTCTAACTACTCTCCAAACTACTTCTAAAAGAAACTGTAATTTATTTGGGTTTTTAATATCTAGAAGATAGTATTTTAATATCTAGAAGACTTCTTGCAATTAACATTATTTTAAAATTAAAGCCATGGTATTTAGACTCGAGAAATCATTGGTTATAACTGTATTACTAATCACTGCAAAAGGTCTGTATTTTATCAACAACTGCACACTTTTTGCAGTTTGGAGATTCAAACTTTTTATAAATGAATGCTTGATAAGTAATTGTTTATGTGGATAATGCAGGTCATTTAAACTTTGAAAATATGACCTGATGAGCATCTTTGTGTTGGTTGTTTCAAGAGTAATGCCATATATAATAATTTCTTTGCACTCAGGCACACAAATCCTGTGAACATTTGCATATGTACTTGCCTCTGTACACACTGATTTCCAGCAGTTCTGCTGTTAACTTAGTAGCAAAAAACCCCTCTTTTCCTCTATCCTTATCCTCATGTTGTATTAACTGACATCCTGGTTCCCCCATTTCTGCATGAGTTCAACATTTATTTTCAGTTTCAAAACCAATAACAAGCAGATAAGGCTCCATATTTCTATAGAATGTTTATAACATAAATATTTATTTAGAATTTTAGTTATGATGTCCTAAAAACCAGTCTGAATGTACTCCTTTGGGTGTTCAGTACCACATGGATTTTTTACTTCTACAGGCATTATATTGTCATGTGAACACTTCAAAAAAAGCCAGTAAATAACTCATTATTATTTTAACAATGCTTAACTATAGACATAACAAATATTCTTTGTTTCTCAAAAATGGCTGGACAGAGTAGCACAATATTGTGTCTAAAGCAAGCATCCTTTAGCACCATCTGCTGGCATTGAGAAGAAAGCTGATCTTGGGACTGACTCCAAAGCACAGCCTAGTAAAATATTTTAAAAATAAATATTTTTTCACATATTTGGTGTCAAAAAATAGATTTTAAATCACCTTTAGTATAATTTTTATCCTTTTAATTTAAATTATAATGAGAAAATTCACTGTGAATTTAAGGTAAATGTAGGAAATGAAATAGAAATAGATCAGGAGTGTTTTGTTAAGCATGACTGTAAAAAAGAAATTGAATACTTTCTTATTTTTTATTGGAGCTTGAGAAAGTGTAGTATTATTTTTTTCTATCCTGGTTGTAAGTCAAATTCAGTAAAATTTATTTCATAGAGAAGACCCACGAGGCTTGTAAAAGTATCTGTAACATGTTTTGAAAAGGGTAGCAACCACTAAATATTGTTCTGTCTAACATTTATTGCATTATTTGATGTTAGTCGTGAAAGCCTCATGAAAGCATAAAGAACAGAGGCCCTGATGCTGTACCTGGTCCTACAATNTACCAAACATCTTCATACTTAGAATATCCCACTTTGTCCAATCTTCCTCTTAATGATCCCTCCCCTATACCCACCAGGTCAAGGCCAATCAGATTAGTGAACGTCATTCTCCATCTTAAAAGTTTTGGTTTTTTCACTGTAATTATTTTATCAGGTTGTACTTTCTTGGAGAGGAGGTTTACAGCGGGGAATTTAATTGTCTTAATATTGATTTTTTCATATAAAATTTTTTGTGCTTATAAAATCTAGGCATTTCTATAGACAGAGATACAGCACTTTTCTGCTATTCTTGCACTATATACATAGAATATGAAGAGACTGTTCTGTTGCTTTCAAAATATCTACAGATTTGTTCATAATTATTTTGCAGTTTTCAGAGTTTGAAAAATGAAAAGAGATCTGATTTAGAAATCTGATTTCCTTGACCAGATTAACTGATAGAAGTTTTCGGCACTAATGGAATGTAGAGTCT
>VYZU01007764.1:8984-21510 GCA_013401355.1 Ceyx cyanopectus
CCTACACATAGAGAAGCTTTACCGGCATTCGTGATGTTCCTTGATTATAGAGCTAAAGGTGTTCTGATGTAAACTTGTCTTCACTCTTTTTTCCCTTTGTCTTCTGTTGCAAAACCAAACTCTCACAACTTCTTTCTCAAGGTTGAGCCCCTCAGCCATCCTCATAATTTCCTGAGAAGAAGGCTTACTTTGTTCTCCAAAGTGCCTCTCTAGGGCTTCTTTGGCAGCGATGCTGGATAAAAGGATAAAATTTCACCTTTAAAAACTTTTCTGACATGTTTATGCTTTCACCACTGTTTCAGGAGAAAGGTCAAGTAAAAGCACCAAAAGCAGTGACTTGGTTTCCTCTTCTCCTCCACAGAGGAAACTGAAAAATCTTATATTACACAGTAGTTCTCTGCTGACATGAACAGCATGACATCATGCAGAATTTCAGCATGGCATAATTTAAAGGCAAAACAGGCATCAACTCTGGGGCAGTTTCAGTCATAATAATGAAATATTTATGCTTGATTTTTTTTTTTTACACATGAATGGGATCACAGGAACTGAAGCAAGTATGACCACACATTCTGTCCTGGTCATAGCAGTGTCACTGGGGTTTAGCAAATCCACACCTGTGGGGTTATCTGGTTGTATAAAATCATTTGAGTTTATAAAGGGGATGAGCTCCCTCACAATCTGGGATATGTTGTATATTGTACCAAGTTTTTTATCTCATTCTGTTATAGAGAGGGCACTAGAGTATTTCTAGAAATCACAGAGATTTCTGTAATCTGGTTTAGTTTTTCTAAGACTTCCTGAATCTATTCTCCACAATCAGCAGTGACCAGACTTGAGTGGTTCATTCAAAATTCTAAATTGACTCCTATGTTTCATTAATTTTCTCTATGTTTGTATTACGTATTTTCAGAAAACAAATTGTATCTTCAAGTTGCTTCTGTGACAACAGGAGGGATCCAAAACTGCTTCAGCAGTAGCTGTAATTTCTTTGGGCACAAGAGGGCACTGCATGCACAAGTCTGGAAATGAGGTGCAGGTATTTCTGTTGCAGAAATACACGAAATATCTGCTGGAGTTCTAGTTATTTCATTAATTCATCTGTAATATGTTTAATATGCTGTTGGTCTCTCGTTTAGAGATCTGTTTTGCAATATTTAGTACATTACCAAAACTGCCTGATATCTTGATAGTCTACACACAAAGGAGTACAGAAATATCTGTTTTGACTTGCAGTTTCTTAGGCTTTCTACTCAAAATAGAAAATACAACAGCTTCCACAAATTCAAATTATTTTTTCTGAGGTTATGACTACACTAATATACAGTGAGACTTTTGTTTTACCTCTAGTTTGCCTTCAAACACCCACTAAGAATTACTAAGGGTAAGGCTGCAGTTCAGATTAAGTCCCAGTTAGTTTGAGGTCCTTAAACTAAGGTCCTATATGCCTTCAAAGGAAAAAAATATTTTTTTTTTTACTATATGGCTTTTGGTCCTGAACTTTGCTTTAACTATGTGTGCCCATGACAACGTTCCATATTTGACAGACCTAGTGCAGAAGGTTTAGATGTAAAAGCAGGAATCATAAAAAAATACTGCATATAAGGATCAATTCTCTTAATAGCTGTTAAAAAAAACACAATAAAACCTACAGTGTTACATGTGAAGTCTTCAGTGGGCTCCTCTAACAGGAAGAAAACACCTAGGACAGAGATGTCTTCAGCTCACAGCAGCCATGCAGGCCATACTTCATTAAGTCATTTTGAAACAGTAAATACAGAGATTCATTAATAGAAAATAACACTGTTTTTGAACCCAAGAAAAAAAAAAAGCATCTTAGCCAGAGTGTTTTCTAACATGTAAAGCCCTAAATATTTCTTACCTTATGGTGGTTCTGCGCTTCCTCTTCCTCTCATTCACTCCAACTTTTTCATTGTATAAAGCTGCAGTAAAACAAAATCCAGCAGTTACATTCCACAGGGAATGGAAAACAAACACAATCATCTCCAGGAAAAAATCACACCACACACAGCAGAACTTCTTTCTTTCAGATGGTTCGTCACTTTCATCTCCAGGTATAAATGGTTATAAGCAAAAATGGTGTGTCAACAGTAAAGCTGCAAACAGTGCTGGCTCTGTGCCTGTGTACCTGTGGAACCATATTTCAGCCCCCTCATTTGACATACTTCATTCCCCAAACCCTGCTGGGTACAGTCTAGGGAGCTGGAATCCATTTTCATACCCCTTGCCTGCCTGATCCTCTCTTCAAAAGCACAGTCTTGTCCCCTGACACCTTTTATACCTCTTCCATTCCACTTTCTGATGGACCCTCTTGCTTCCCAGAGGCTGCTGTCTGCTCACATGATCTTACCCTGCAGCTTAAGCCTGTGACACTGCTTAGGTGGTCAGCAGCTGCTATCCCACCACAACCTTCTCATAAGAGATTTCTGCAATGTGCTGGCTACATTAGGAGAGCCTCTATTTTCTAGTGTTGTTACAGGGAAAGGAAGCTTCCTGCAGTTGGTTAAAAAAAACCTGAAACGTGTGGCAGAAGCAGCTCTTTAACAATATTTCCTACTGTTGAATGCAATGGCAAATCAAAAAATAATAATAATAATAATAAAAGTAATATTAAGATAATCTTTTTCCTCCTGTGCTAGGTGAGTGATGCATAGTTGTAGTCCTGGCTTTTGCTGTCACCTCCAGGCTTACTGCTTCTCAGCAGCACAGTTCATCCACCTCAAAAGGCTGCTCTTTAAGGCAACCCATTTCCTTTAAATCAACCAGACTGTACTAGGTTTTGCCCAGTGAACCCCACAACTCCTCCTGCAACTGGTAAGTAACATAGCAAAAGAAAAGGAAACCTCTATCAGCAAAAAGGTCACATCAAAAGCATCTATGACATGCTATTCTTCTTCAGGTTTCAAAGACCACTGTCTNATATTGTACCAAGTTTTTTATCTCATTCTGTTATAGAGAGGGCACTAGAGTATTTCTAGAAATCACAGAGATTTCTGTAATCTGGTTTAGTTTTTCTAAGACTTCCTGAATCTATTCTCCACAATCAGCAGTGACCAGACTTGAGTGGTTCATTCAAAATTCTAAATTGACTCCTATGTTTCATTAATTTTCTCTATGTTTGTATTACGTATTTTCAGAAAACAAATTGTATCTTCAAGTTGCTTCTGTGACAACAGGAGGGATCCAAAACTGCTTCAGCAGTAGCTGTAATTTCTTTGGGCACAAGAGGGCACTGCATGCACAAGTCTGGAAATGAGGTGCAGGTATTTCTGTTGCAGAAATACACGAAATATCTGCTGGAGTTCTAGTTATTTCATTAATTCATCTGTAATATGTTTAATATGCTGTTGGTCTCTCGTTTAGAGATCTGTTTTGCAATATTTAGTACATTACCAAAACTGCCTGATATCTTGATAGTCTACACACAAAGGAGTACAGAAATATCTGTTTTGACTTGCAGTTTCTTAGGCTTTCTACTCAAAATAGAAAATACAACAGCTTCCACAAATTCAAATTATTTTTTCTGAGGTTATGACTACACTAATATACAGTGAGACTTTTGTTTTACCTCTAGTTTGCCTTCAAACACCCACTAAGAATTACTAAGGGTAAGGCTGCAGTTCAGATTAAGTCCCAGTTAGTTTGAGGTCCTTAAACTAAGGTCCTATATGCCTTCAAAGGAAAAAAATATTTTTTTTTTTACTATATGGCTTTTGGTCCTGAACTTTGCTTTAACTATGTGTGCCCATGACAACGTTCCATATTTGACAGACCTAGTGCAGAAGGTTTAGATGTAAAAGCAGGAATCATAAAAAAATACTGCATATAAGGATCAATTCTCTTAATAGCTGTTAAAAAAAACACAATAAAACCTACAGTGTTACATGTGAAGTCTTCAGTGGGCTCCTCTAACAGGAAGAAAACACCTAGGACAGAGATGTCTTCAGCTCACAGCAGCCATGCAGGCCATACTTCATTAAGTCATTTTGAAACAGTAAATACAGAGATTCATTAATAGAAAATAACACTGTTTTTGAACCCAAGAAAAAAAAAAAGCATCTTAGCCAGAGTGTTTTCTAACATGTAAAGCCCTAAATATTTCTTACCTTATGGTGGTTCTGCGCTTCCTCTTCCTCTCATTCACTCCAACTTTTTCATTGTATAAAGCTGCAGTAAAACAAAATCCAGCAGTTACATTCCACAGGGAATGGAAAACAAACACAATCATCTCCAGGAAAAAATCACACCACACACAGCAGAACTTCTTTCTTTCAGATGGTTGGTCACTTTCATCTCCAGGTATAAATGGTTATAAGCAAAAATGGTGTGTCAACAGTAAAGCTGCAAACAGTGCTGGCTCTGTGCCTGTGTACCTGTGGAACCATATTTCAGCCCCCTCATTTGACATACTTCATTCCCCAAACCCTGCTGGGTACAGTCTAGGGAGCTGGAATCCATTTTCATACCCCTTGCCTGCCTGATCCTCTCTTCAAAAGCACAGTCTTGTCCCCTGACACCTTTTATACCTCTTCCATTCCACTTTCTGATGGACCCTCTTGCTTCCCAGAGGCTGCTGTCTGCTCACATGATCTTACCCTGCAGCTTAAGCCTGTGACACTGCTTAGGTGGTCAGCAGCTGCTATCCCACCACAACCTTCTCATAAGAGATTTCTGCAATGTGCTGGCTACATTAGGAGAGCCTCTATTTTCTAGTGTTGTTACAGGGAAAGGAAGCTTCCTGCAGTTGGTTAAAAAAAACCTGAAACGTGTGGCAGAAGCAGCTCTTTAACAATATTTCCTACTGTTGAATGCAATGGCAAATCAAAAAATAATAATAATAATAATAAAAGTAATATTAAGATAATCTTTTTCCTCCTGTGCTAGGTGAGTGATGCATAGTTGTAGTCCTGGCTTTTGCTGTCACCTCCAGGCTTACTGCTTCTCAGCAGCACAGTTCATCCACCTCAAAAGGCTGCTCTTTAAGGCAACCCATTTCCTTTAAATCAACCAGACTGTACTAGGTTTTGCCCAGTGAACCCCACAACTCCTCCTGCAACTGGTAAGTAACATAGCAAAAGAAAAGGAAACCTCTATCAGCAAAAAGGTCACATCAAAAGCATCTATGACATGCTATTCTTCTTCAGGTTTCAAAGACCACTGTCTCAGCTGAACTCAGATCCATTCCCCCACAACCACATCTCACATGCCAGAAGCTGGAAGGAAGAGAGTCCTTTGCTAGTAAAGAATCCTCTAAATGAGCTGTCCTGCAGATCCTAGTAACAGCTTTGACAAGAGCTCTGCAGGAGTGGAGGTAGTTTGCTGGGATTGGACTGAAACTGCTTCCAATAGGTCAAGTGATGTTTCTACTCCTTACTCTCCACGTATTTCAATTTTTCCCTCTTTGCTCATCCCCCCCAAAAAATTAAAAAAAAAAAACAAAAAACAACACAAATACAAGCAAACCTTAGTATTTAAAGCCAGGAACAAAAATTTTAGTCTATGGAAGACACATAATAATCCTTCAACATATATATATATATATGACTCTGGTTTAAATGTAAATCAATACTTAGATTTCCATTCTTTACCTCCCACTTGTTCTGCTTCTTCCAGCCATTTGGACAATATTGATTTCAGTTTGCATGCATTCTTGAAACTCAGCTGCAAGTTTTCAAACCGACAAATAGTAGTTTGGCTGAATTCAGAGCCATGCACAGCAGCCAGTGCTTCTCCAACATTGGTTTGTGTATAACCTGTCATCAACAAAAAGAAAAATGTCACTTTGGAGATTTCTAGAAAGGGTTACTTTCCTTCAGACACTTAGCTCTTCCCCTCTGACTCTTATGAACAGTGCATCCCTGCAATGTCTCCAGGATGGGCTTCCTGCAGAGGTCACTGTGGCTGACTCAGCTCAGAGTTGCTTTCAGTCTCCTGTTAATTTCAGTGGAGTTGGTTTACACTGATTTAGTGAAGGTTTACACTCTGAGATTAGAGATTTGAGAAGGATTCAAATACCCAGTATCTTTCTTTCCATAGATAGTGACATGGCAATAAAATAACCCCTGGAAGCACCATGGGTCTCATTACTTGTTGCAACAATTAAACTGAAGCAATTAGAGCAAAACTGCAGTTTTGAACTGCTCTATCAGAATTGGCAGGATCTCTTCAGATGCCAAACACAAGTCAGCTTTTTACATCCATTTTGATTGTACTAACTCTGCCTCTCAATGTCACCCAACCCTATCTTCCCTTACAAAGATCAACCTCAGACTAGTTTTCCTGTGCCACATGCTTTTTTTTCCCATCAGAGCATTAAGCCCAGTTTACTCATACTGGTGTGAAAGATTTGCCATGGGTATCACCAATTTTGTATATCAAAATGACACTACACCATCAGATGAACAACTTCATGGGGAAGGAGTTGGGTGTGAGAGGTTAGAGTTTGCAGAAATTTGGGGCTGTGTAAAATAACTCATCTGCTACTGAACATAATTTAATGAACAGCAATAATTTTCTCTGCACTTAAGACAAATAATTTAAAGGCAGAAAAGTTCAAAGACACTTTTCTGTGTGCTAAGTTGCAAAAATCTGAAGTTCATTAATTCTGTGCAAGTCGTCTACGAATAGGAAAAGTCTGGCAGTGCAAGGCAGGATTAGAGTTATGATTAGACAACTGCAGAGGCTAGACCATAAAACATTCAGAAATAATTGGGCTTTCACTGGAATTTTTTCAGCCTTTTGTTCACAGAGATAAAGTACATACCCAGTTTGATTCTCCGCAGCTTAAATTCATTAGCAAATTTCTCCAGTTCCCTGATTTCAGGGGAGTCCATGTCAACAGGCTCTTCGACACTCTTGCTTTTTCTGCGGAACTCCTGCTTGAAGTCAGTGGCACTGGGATCATCTGTGAGGAGTGACTGGTGCATAGGAGTGAAGCCATGGCCCAGAGCACAGGAGCTGGCACTCAGGGCATGCTCGGGGAATTTATAAAGGCAAGGGGTCAGGCTACCTGAGCAACACCAAAAAGAAAATGTAGTATCATTTTTTCTCGACCACTACAAAATAAAGACATACCTTCATCATCTCATAATGCATATCTGTAGTATTTATTATATAACATCTGAGAAAGTATCCAAGAGTAAAGATCTCCTAGGACATACAGTCTCTCTCGTCCAAATACATGAAAACCAAACAACAACCACTTTCACAGACCACAGACATCCTATTTCTTGGCAAACTGTGATGCACTTAAATAAGATAGTAAATGGTCCAAACTAAACCAAATAACAATCCAAGGTCTCAGGTGGAATTCAGTGGCATGACAAGATTTATAGATCTGTCTTTTTGAGCAACCTAAAGTGTGCTAGTCTCAATTTTCTGGTACAAATAATAGAATCATAGAATCACAAAATGTTTAGGGCTGGAAGGGACCTCCAAAAGTCATCTAGTGCAGCCCCCTGCAGGGAGCAGGGACACCCTCAACTAGAGCAGGCTGCTCAGAGCCTCGGCCAGCCTCACCTGGAATAGCTCCAGGGACGGGGCCTCAACCACCTCCCTGGGGAGCCTATTCCACTGCTCTACCACCCTCAAGGGAAAGAACTTCTTCCTGAGATCCAGTCTAAATCTACTCTTCTCTAATTTAAACTCATTACCCCTCATCCTTTCACTAGAGGCCCTTGGAAACAGCCCCTCTCCAGCCTTCCTGGAGCCCCTTCAGGTACTGGAAGGTGGCTATAAGATAGCCCCAGAGCCTTCTCTTCTCCAGGCTGAACAACCCCAGCTCCTTCAGCCTGTCCTCATAGGAGAGGTGTTTCAGCCTCTGATCATCTTTGTTGCCCTCCTCTGGCCCCGCTCCATCAGCTCCATGTCTTTCCTATGTTGATGGCTCCAGAACTGGATGCAATACGCTAGGTGAGGTCTCAGATGGCTGCCTTTTCTACTGCCCCACCACAAAATGGCCATCACTTCTTCTGCCCCACCACAAGATGGCCACTTCTTCTGCCCAACCACAAGATATTTCCATTTTAATACTATTTTACACTTCAACGAAATACTATGGTGAGGAAAATACACAGGTAAAAGCTCAAAGAAAGAAAGAAAGCAAAAACAACAACAAAAAACCCCAAAACAACCCACCAAGCAGAAGACATTAAAAATTATTGTTCTGTCTTAAAAATAAATTGCTTGAGGACAAAGCAAAGCTGTTTCATGCTGCCTGTTGTTCACCAATATCAGACTCAACAAAGAGACTGTGCTATGAGTGAAGGCTGTTTTATCTTCCCTAGTTATTGCACATAATGCTAAAGAGTATCTGGCCTGGAGGGGGAAGAAAAAAGAAAAAAAAAACAATTGGAGAAATTTTAACACTTATTTTACACTTCAGTGTATTTGGAGCAGCCAATGAATTTCATGTTCTCAGAACACCTTTCAGTATTTTCTAAAGTACAGAAAACTGTGTAGCAGAGCTCAGAACTTCATTAACCTTCCATTGCTTCATGCATTACATTTCTCCAGTGCCTCACATGCTCTCAGCAGTGTTGGAGGTTGTAAACCCAAGGGAATATTTTATACAAGTCAGAAAGGAAAACAAAAAAAAAACCAACTAAATTATAAAAAAATTAACTAAATAAATAAATAAACTGAAACAATGACAACAATGACACATTTTCTCAAAGACCAAAGGACAACACTAAAAAAAGAGGAGGACTTGCTTTGCAAGGTGCTGACACCATTTACCACGTTGGGGTGAGGCATGCTGCACGTCTGCAAGATGCGACTCTGAGAAAGACTTGCTGACAGCATCTCTGGAGTTGCAGGCTTGATGCCTAAAAAAAAAAATAAAGGAAGGAGGAAAATGAAGATGGATTATTATTTTTTTTTAATGAAACAAAGTTAACATCTGGACAATACTTTTTTTGTTTAATACTTAATTTTTCCCGAGGATCTGAGTAATGCCAGGAATGTTTGCAACACTCATAGATTCACAATGAAACAGGAGCATTTGCAGGCTGTGAAGGGAGTCTATTCTGTTCCTAAAGTGTTCCTTATTACCTTCATTCTTAAGTGAAATAAAATAATGAGTTTGATTTTAGATTATCTCTGACATTATTATTTCCTGAGAGTTGTGTTAATTTGATTCATGGCATCTCATTGTCTGCTACTGAATTTATACAGACTAACTGTTCCTTTTTCTTACTCAGCCTTGGATTTGGACAGCTGAAGAGAATACCAGCCATGAATTAATGAATGTAAAAAATCCATAGGCACCTATATGATTTGCCTGTTAAATTCAGCTACCCTTCCATTACACATCTGTTTTGTTTTATAGCTCCAGTCAGTGCTCCATCACCCTAGGAACTTGTAATACACAGGTACATCACTCCTGGTCCCTCAAAACATGATTACCAGGAGAGATGGACATAGTGAGCAAAGGGAGTATCACTGTCCCAGTATTGTAGAAAGAAATAAGATACAATTATTTCCCAAGAGATGCAGAGGTTTGGGGAAACTCTGGGCACTGAGCCCTTATTTCCTAACCCCTTTTCTTAACCTCAACCCTAGTCCTGTCTTCTTTAAGCAAGTGTCTTGAATTGGTCCCTCTAAAGGAAAGCTAACCAAAATCAACATGCTAACAGGTCACCCAGCTTAGGGTATGTTTCTTACCTGCCATCACCCCGTAAGTAGATGGTTGATTTCCATAGTGACAGGAAGGCACAGAGTAATGAAGGCCTGCTGAAGAGTTTCCCAAAGTCATCATGGCAAAGTGGATATGGAAGCATACAGGAGTTTGGATCAAAGATAAAACAGATGGGACTGGTAAGAAAATGTGTGAGGACTCAAGACACAGCATTTAAGTTCAGAGGCAGACACTACCATTGTGTGTAGTTTTTGTGCACATTCAGCAAGCATTTAGCTCTGGGCTACAGCCATCAGGTTAACACTGCTACAAGTCCAGACACTTGGCCATGTCACACCAGATGAGACTTCCAGTTTAAATAGCAAGATACCCTCTGAGCCAAGACCAAAAGCTGTCATGTTGTGGTCTTGATACATTATTTTTTAGTATAACCTATGGGTGTAACCTAGTTTACCTATACTGCAGAGCAAGGGAGCATTGAACTCTCCAGGAGAATAGTTGATTCCTCTCCCCACTCAACTTCCACACACTTATTTCTTTTAATCTTAAATAAAAACTAGTCCTGCGTTCCAACAAAATTGATTTGTTTCACTGCTGTGCAAACCCCACAGTGAACACAGGCATCAAAGAAGACAGTATTTTAAGTGTGCCTAAGACCTGGGTTTCCAAAAGCAACAATATGGGACATTTCATTTGAGGCATCCAGAAGTTATATTTTTTAAGTGCCAAGCTACACTTCAGAGTGATTTGGAGGGAGGTGTCACAATAGACTGTAGACTTTTCCCAAATGTTAGGCCTAAATCTGCACTTTTCATGATCAGCATGAAAAAAACCCACACAATTTATTTATTTCTAGTGTTTTTACAGGGATGTTTAAAATCTGTGCTCAGTAATCATCAGTGTCTGAAGGATCAAAAATTACAAAATCAATGCAAAAAGATATGGCTGTTTCTCATGCATAACTAGGTACAGAAATGCATATACTGTCCCCTCTCACAACTTTATAAAGTATAATACAAAAAATTCATGCTCATGAGCATTTAAATACACTTATACATATATAAATTCTACTGAAACAGGCATGCTTATAAATGCACCCCAAACAAAGATTACATAAATAATAACAATGCATTTAGAGCAATACAACTTTTCTGTTAAGGTAAGATATAAGTGCTTACTGGTGGTTTGGGTTTTTTTCCTACTATTTCAAAATCCATGAGCTATAAATTTTATGCATAAAATTAGCACTTCCAACTTGTTAATAAGGATTTAAAATTAAATAGTGAGGATTATGCTACTAATATTAAATAATATCAATAAAAACATTGAGGATACTGCAGAACATCGCTGTATGACATACNAATCTTTACTCATTACAGTTAGCACTCTCTGTCACTGCTTCCATTCTCACAGGGGAATCTGCGAGATATGATCCTGAAAACAAAATTCAGACTGACTAAAGTGGTATTTGTCCTTGGGTGGTAACTATAAAATATCAAAACCTAAATCTGAAACAAATGAGCAAATGCTTCTGACTGGCTGTCACCATAACCTTTTTATTATGAATCAGATGAATCTAGAAAACATTATTATGATACAGACAGATAAATTTGATCTCATATTAAATTCTCCTATTCCATACTACTACTGCTAACCAAAAACTTTATTAGGATATTTTGAGCCTCCTACTTAATGTAGAATATCCTGTAATCTAGCATCAATGCTCAGTTTTCATTACTTACATGTTTTTATTCTTATTAAAATGCTTTATTACCAATAAGTTTCAGGAGAGGGCTAGTTTCTTGTTAAAACTCCAAATTAAATTCTTAATGCAATTTCAAATAAATCAAAAAAACTTATTTAATGTTCCTGAAAGCTTTCCATCAATAATTCCTCTGTTTCACAATCCTACTTCTGCAGCTTTAAGACTGAAAGAAAAGTTTTCTTCTTTATCTCTTTCTCATATAGTTCAATGGTTACATAGTCCTAATATTTAAATGCAATTAACTGGATTATATACACAAACACACAAAATTCAGAAATATTGATGAGAATTCTGCCACCAGTTTTGAGAATCCTTGTTAAGCCTGTTCTAAGTTAATGCAATGGTAGCATACTTGAGCTTAATCTTGTAACAAATTTAGAGAAACTACAAATTTAAGTAAAATACAAACACTTGGGTTTTTCTGATTGATTCATCAAACAGCGTTTTGTGAAAATGCTTGTAGTTTAATATAGCCCCAAAACATAGAACATTGATACTAAATGCTTTAAATATTGCAGAACTCAATGAACTTGTATCATCCAAAAGCATTACAAATGAGAATTACTGAGAGCAAGATTATTTTTAAAAAGTACCTGTAGACACAACATTGGTGGCATGGTTAGAAACCGGCAGGCACTCTGCAGCGCTGGGATGCATTATCAGAGGCAGAGAGGGAGAAGACTCAGAATTCAAGGGTACAAAGGTGTCAGAGGAAGCAAATGCTTGGCAAGTCATACCCTCTAACAGCCAGAGAGCTACTTGCCCCTGTTTTCTAACAGAGCAGATCCTATGCAATTAATAGCAGCTCAAACTCTGTTCCAGGCTTTTTACCTGCATATACATGTACAGGAGGGCTCCAGAGCACAAGGAGGTCGTGTGCAGGTATTTATACCACTAGGAAATCCCTTTATCCATTTTAATGTTCTTTTCCCAGCAATATTGCTATACTGCCATAAAGCCTCCCTCCTTCCCACACAAACACAATATGCATCCAATTAATGGAGGGGGAGGGGGACACAACACAGATACGAAGAGGGAAACCAGAGACATGATTTGACAGATATTTTCAATTAGTTCTTTTGTGAAGGACAATGGTGAGGGAA
>VYZU01007766.1:0-41174 GCA_013401355.1 Ceyx cyanopectus
AAAGCCTTGCTAAAGTCAAGGGAAATGCAATCAGGTGTTTTCATTTTTCATCTCAATCTTAAATGCTAAGGCAGTCCCATTTCAGAAGGTCACATGGCATCACATACTTCAGACTTGTTAATGAACCAAGGACTATAACAGTAATTTTTCATCATTTTGGTCAACTTTTGTTTGTGACCTGTGTGTCCCTCTTTAAGTGCTGTTTCCAGATAGTAGCTGATCTCTCAAAAAACTCAAGAGTGGAAGAGGGCGAACATGGGATATAATCAACTAATTTTCCTACTTTAATTTCATTGCTATGAATAGCCACCTAATTGGCTTAGAGCATTAAGCTTCAATTAAAAAAAGGGTTGGGGAGGGAATTACAGACTCGTAGAATCATTCTGGTTGGAAGAAACCTTTCAGATCAAGTCCAACCATTAACCCAGCATTGCCAAGTCCTGACTAAATGATGTGCCTCAGCATCACATCTGTCTTCTAAATACCTCCAGGGATGATGACTCTACCACTTTCCTGGACAACCTGTTCCAGTGCTTTACAACCCTTTCTGCGAGGAATTTTTTCCTAATACCCAATCTAAACCTCCTCTGGTGCAACTTGAGCCTGTCTCAGCTTACCCTGTAGCTTGTTATTTGGGAGAAGAGACCAACTCCCACCTTGCTATGGCCTCCTTTCATGTAGTTGAAGACAGCAAGAAAAAGTTTCCCCTCAGTCCCTTTTCTCCAGGCTAAACAATCTCTTTCCTCAGCTGCTCCTCATATGACTTGTGCTCTAGACCATTCACCAGCTTCATTTTCCTACTTTTGGACACTCTCCAGCACATCAATGTCCTTCTTGTAGTGAGGGGATGAGGGACCCGCAGTGGTTTATGTTACTTCTAACTGATGCTTTTGGAAATTGTGCCAGCTGTCCTGCATGGCAGTACCCCAGCTCCTGATAGAAACTGAAAAGTGTATGGGGAGATGAAGCACCAGAGCCTGTTCTGTCATCTTGAAGTAGGGATGTAAAGGGGTGCAGGAGAGAGCACCTAAGCCTTTGCAGTGCTTAGATGATTAAGTACTTAAAAACAAAGGTAACTTGAATTGGTTTAATTTTTAAGCTTTGATTTTTGTTGTCTCAACGTTGATTTCACTGCAAGTGAATACATTTGCCCGATGTCATCTTGCTGCTTACAGTGCCACACTGTGTACCAGCTGGAACTCTGCCACTTCACTGCTGCCAATCCAACCATTGGTTTAGGCTCTCCAAGTGCTGTTGGGTATTTCCGTTGTCCTTGTGGATCACACCTCCTTTCAAAGACAAAGGAGATCATCCCCTTCATCCACCTTACCAGATCAATTATTGACAGAGGACTATTTGGAAACTCTGTGCTGTAAATTCCTGCTCCCTTAGGAGAGCACCACTCCACCTGGTTACACATAGGTCAACATAAAGGTGTTAGAAGATGAACTTTTGAAGTTACTCCATCTTTTGCACATTTGGAAACGAGATCCTAGTGCATCAGTGTGAGACACCTTCACCTAATAGCAGTAGGCGTCATAGCTTTTGTTTGCCATAGGCCCAGGACAGGCTTGCTCTGTATGTTGTGAGTCAAGGTAAAAGTGAAAAGGTGCACTCAGTTGTGCTTTCCCCAAGTACTTGCAAAAGGAAGGCTAGTAACTACTTTTGCTACTGATTTAAGTCAGGGGGGTCCTAATTATAAGATCTAATCACTCTTGCCTTAGTGCCTATTCAAGATCTGTTCCTCTGCCTCCATAGCTACCTTCTAGGCAGCCCAGCCCTCCAGCCTGGCATGCCCTGGTGTCAAGCCTCTTCATGGAGTGGGCATTCAGGGCTGCTGATTTATTGAGGCCTGTTCTCTTTTGTCAGCAGAATTTTTCTTAAAGCTATTTAGTTTTGTTTCCTAAGATACAAAGGTCTTCTAGGTCTGATTTTATACCAGTTTGGTAAAGGTTTTCCTAAAAATCTTGATATTTAAATGCCTTCTCCTTGTTGGTGCCCATGACAACAGAACTGTGTCTTTGGGCATTCTCTGTCAGCTTGCTATGCACAGAGCAAAATTCCTTTGCAGCTTTTTATTTGACCTCACTAAAAACAAGGGAAAAGATTCATCCTGTTGTGCAGTCAGCCAGCTGGTAACTGTCTCTGCAATTAGAGGGGTTTTTTTAAGTGTGCTCAGACCTTAGAAGCACATGAATTTCACAACAGTATGTTTCTGTGTATTGAATGTAGGCCTGTCAGCAAAGGATTGTTTTGTAATGTTTCCCAAAAATGCTAAAAAGATTTGGAGCAGGGGGAAGATCATCTGTGATATTTGCAGTTGCTTCATAAAACAAATCTCTGTCAGATCTGGTACATGATCTAGGAAATTACAAGGGTTTTTTTTCTGTTGCTTAGAATGGCATTAAACTTATCCTTGTCCTTTCTACAGTAAAACTTGGGCTTTTACATTTTGCCATAGGTAAAAATGGATTAATTTGATCAAAGGGGCATCTTATATAGCTTTGTTTAAAATCTATTTATTTTATCAATTGTTTAAACATATATTGTTTAAAATCATGCAACTTAGGTGAAGTAAAATTTAAGTTAGATAATCTGAAATGCAGAATGCCTTCATTTTTCAAGTTCTTAGTCTCCCAGTGGCACTANTGTTTTTTAATATGTGCAAAATTTCTCATATGCTTGGTTAGAGAAATGATCACAGGGAAAGAGTAATGTTTCACCTTTTTAATTTTTCTTTAAGTATAACTCACTCCTGCCTCTATGTGTTTAAATAGTAATGGTTCAGAAGGGCTGCTGAGAAGTTCTTCATGCCAATCTAATACTTTCTTGTATGCAAATGTTTTACATGATTACGAAAAACTTATTTCAAGCCTAGTTGCAGATGCTAATTTAAACCCATCAGTTATGTATTAAACACTTGCCAGTGAATGGTAACGATGCAATTGGTTAGTAAACATGATTCAAATTTTTGGTTTGATTTGGAACAAAAGTGGCTTGAGTGGGGGAGGCCAGAACCCCAAACTAGCTTTCAAAAGCATGGAGGAACTAGCTTGAAACACAATCTTGTCACAGTTCTGAACAAAGTAAAATAAAATCCAGTATGCCTGCCAGTATTACTGAAGAGAAAACTGTTTATACTCTGAAGTAGTACCTAACATGTGATGTTCTGTAGCTGATTTATAAAAAAAAAAAAAAAAAAGTTTTTTTCAGTTTCTTAATAGTATATTTCTGTAAGTACCATTCAAAGCCCAATCTTTGCCACAGAAAGCCAGTGCCTCACCTCATGCTCCTGCCTTTTCTGCTGACAGCAGCACTTGCAGGTAGGGCTGATGACTGCATTTCCCTCTTCAAACCTCTGCAACTCCTAGAGACTCTAAAGTCACAGTGCATCCTTCTCTATCTGCAGGTCTTTGTGTTAGCAATGAAGCTGATTACTCTTCTTCTCAACACTTTGGTTTCAAACATGCTTTGTGCTGTTCTACAGGCAGAGTCTGTGCCAAAGACCCAGTGCAAGCAACCCTACAGAATGATCACTGACAGAAAGGCTCTTGAAGGGCTTCCTCTGGAAACTAGAATTTGAATCATGGGATTTTATGGAGTAGTGGTAGGAGGGACCATCTGAAAAATCTTTTTTTTTTTTTTTTTCAGAATTATAAGCTTTTCATCTGTACAAACTTAATTTTGTATAAAGCATGCTAGTCATTTTATTCCTTGATTACTTGCCAAGACCAAAATTCTTGTCAACCAGGTTAGATCTAGAGACAAAATCCAGGGCATAAATAAATAGGGTTCTTGTGATTTTAATCACACACACACACACACACACACACACCGATTTTTAGTAGTTACAGAATAGTTGTAATTGTGTGGTAAATGCTTCTCAGAGCTACAGCAGCCTGTCCTTTTGGCTGTGGGGCAGCAATTGAAGCTGCTGGATTTGTAGAGTTGAACTAGTGAGACTGATCCCATCTGGCAATGCTTCCCATCCAGACCAGGCACTGAGGACCGTTGACATAGGAACTGCTGTGAAAGAGAAAGGCAAATAATCAGAGGAAAGCTGTGGGAATAAAAGTTCTAGAGTGTCCTAGAGCAGTGATTAAATACTGACTCCATCCCTACTCTTGTTCCTGATGTCTTTGTGCTACTGCCATGAAAACACAATTTTAGATGCGACTGCGATTTCAGTTTGTTAAAACACTTAACAGATGTCTCATCTTACAGCAAAACACATGGATGATTCCCAAATACTGGCAAGGCAGAACTTTAATTTCTGGTCCATGGGAGTGAGTGAGGATATTGGCACTTCCTAGCAAACATCACAAGACAGAATTAGACTGGGAGTGAGTGATACAAGACAGCGATAAAAAGGATTCCATTTGCTTGCAACTGTCATCCATCCAGCTTACTAGATTTGTGTCCAGGGCAGTGGTAAATGATGTAAGCTGCCTGCTTTCACAATGCCAGAGGAGAGTCGTAGCCAAGAAAGTAAGCTGAGGAAAAATAGTTGACTTCAAGGAAGTGTGAGCTGTGCTGTGGAACTTGCTTGAAATATTACAACGCAACCAGTTCCCACCATGGTTTTTTAGCAATAAATGTGTAGTTGTATTCAGCTATACGTGTGCAAAATACATTCCTGTGTGTGTTCTTCAGCTCCTGTTTCTGTTGTAATGGAGTGCACTGAGAAGTTAAGCTCATGGGAGTTTTTCTGCCTGTGGGTATTGTTATGTGAAGAATTAAAAATATTAATTGACTTGCTTAAGATGGGCGTTTTGTCACTTCAGAGAAACAGAAACTTTCAGACTGAGCATACTGTCTAGGATGGAGGTGGGGGGGAACCCAAACACAACAATTTGGGTGTCTTATTTATTGTTTGAGGGTTTTTTTGTCTGCTTGCAAAAAATTTACCTGAAAGCTGAGGAGGTCCAGTGACTTTCTATCCTTAAAACAATTATAATGTGGCATCTTTCCTTCTGTTAGATGTTCTGTCCCACACTGGGCAGTGTTTTCACTGATCATGAATCAATGGGATTATATGTATTGATAAAATTTGCAGCTGGCAAAAATTGGCATCAAATTGCCAGCATACAATTTACAGACAGAACACTGGAGAAACAAGAAAATACCAGTAACATTCAATAATAACAGAGGCTACTTGAAGAAAGATCAGATGCACAGCAGTGAATGGGTTTAAACATCACTATGTGCTTGGGATTAAACAGTGTGATGTTGGGAGTGTGATGCTGTATCCCAGAATAAACCAAACTGGGACACATATTAAGGCTTGTGGCTTGCACAAAGTATTTATTTGCAGCTGAGGTTTCACTAGTGAAATCATAGCAGCGCTGACCTTCAGCATCTGAAAAATTTGGAGAAAATTCAGGGGAAAGCAAAGTACATGTTTGAAAACAAAAGTGGGAAGACTTTTTCTTTTTTTTTTTTTTTTTAGGAAAAAGTTATTGTTATCAGTGTCTACTAAGCACAGGATTAAAAGCAAGTGTTTCTGTTTCCATGAAAAAAATACTACTTAGGGGTGTAAATAGCATATCAACCCAAAAAGAAGAAATTATAAATCAAACTTAAACCACAGCCATTGCTCACCAGATGAAAATGAATATTGAGCATCTAGGTTCCTCAGCCTAACTCAGTGGAAAGGGCAGGCTGTGAAATTACTGAGAGGACGGGGAGTTTGCTTTTTAAAGCTCCTTCCAAAGAAGGGGGGACAGCAGCAGGCTGGACGAGTCAAATGGCACTTCTCGGAGTCAGAGGGTGTGTGCAACTGAAGAGTTTTGTTCTGTGTTGCAAATTTCTACTTCTTGCTACAAAAAATGGACTTTTCCCTCTTGCCCTAGCCATTAATTAAAATATTCATGTAATTCTATACTCATACCAGGAGTATGTTAGGCCACAGTTTTCAGATTCTCTCAAGTAGTGCCTTTGTTTTGCAACTCTTGTCTTTACAGGTAAGTTTTTGAGTCACTCTTATGCCTGGTAGTAGCAGTAAACAAAATGCAAGTGTTTGCAAAAATTCTTTGTTTAATTGTAGTTGAAAATTGTCAGAGCAAAATCAGTTGAAGGCAACTTTTTGACTGCGGCATAATTTTATTACTTATTATTCATTACCAATTTTGTTTCTTCTAGATATTCTTGTAAGCTAGAAGTTGAATTTGACTTTTCTACACTTAATGGAAAATTTGTCTTCCCCCACAAATATTTAGACAAATAGTGTGTACAGTTTTCAGATGTCTAATGCTGTTTATTCACAACTGTTGCTCTCTGTTTTCCTGGTGTAAATTAATGGATGTGACACGTTTGTTAGAAGATGCTGGAAAGGGGCTGTACTTTTTTTTTTTTTTTCTACTAAGATGCAATAAATGGAAAAATGACACTCGATTTTTTTTTTTACTTTAAACTGTAACTATAAGACTCGAAAGAAAGATGACTTGGAGTTTCTCAGCATCTCAGATGAAACACCACTACCACAGTTCTAAGTGGACATATTCTCTGTCAGAAGGTCCAATCTTCCTATAACCCTCTATCTTCCAGTTTTATTTTTTCTGTATATCATGTGTTTTGCAGTCTGAAATTCATGGACATAAAATATCCAATCTCTTTTGTGTGTGTGGCTGCTCTACTTGGGCTGAGATATAAAGCTGGATAAATTCTGCTCTTTTCTGTATGTGACGTTTGGCTTATGAATATATCAAGATGATATATTCATATTTGTAGTTCCAAGTATTCACCTTTAGATACTCACTGCTGAACTTCCTAATTCAACTATAAACTGCCTACTATTGCTTATTTTAACACGATTTTGTAAAGGGCAAATTATTTTCTGTAATATGTTGATGGGCACCCCAGTTCAAGAAGGACAGAGATTTGCTGGAGAGAGTCCAGCACAGGGCACTGAGATGCTGAAGGGAGTGGAGCATCTCCCTGCTGAGGAGAGGCTGAGAGAGCTGGGGCTCTTTAGCCTGGAGAAGAGGAGACTGAGGGGGGAGCTCAGCAGTGTCTGTCAATATGTTCAGGGTGAGTGTAGAGAGGATGGAGCCAGACTTTTCTCAATGTCATCCAATGACAGGATGAGAGGCAATGGGTGCAAGTTGGAGCACAAGAGGTTTAGGGGAAACACAAGGAAAAACTTGTTCCCAGTGAGGGTGCCAAAGCCTGGCAGGGGCTGCCCAGGGAGGTTGTGGAGTCTCCTGCTCTGGAGACAATCCAGCCCCCCTGGATCTGTTCCTGGGTGACTTGGTCTAGGTGATCCTGCTCTGGCAGGGTGGTTGGAGATGATCTTCTAGCTCCCTTCCAACCCCTGACACTCTGTTATTCTGTGACAAACGATAAGTAACTGACTTAGAGCAAGTCTGTTGCTGACATTAAATCTTTGGTTATTGTTTGGAATTCCAGATTAATTATAGCATGTATTGCAGTTGCTGTATTATGAGCTACATCTGCTTTTTGTTAACTTTCTCTGCAAATGAGAAACTATTAGTACATACTGATTCTCATACTCTGAAGAAAAATTACCCAAACCCTGTAATTGTGTACTTAAAATATCAGGGAACTGTTGTGTTTAGATCACAAGTTCATTTATTTCTTTTGTTCCTAGAGGAGCTGACCTAAGCATAGATTACTGCTCCTAGTTTTGCAATAAATAAATGAACAGAAGAGACTCCTAGACCACTTGAAATTTGCCCATGAGAGTTTCTGTCTATCCTTTTCGATCTGGGCGGCTAAGACACACACAAATCCACAGCATCCCTTGTGCCAGCAAGGGATGTGCAGCAAATATTTCATTTACTGGAGTTATTTGTAAGAGCCTCCAGATTGCAAACATTTCAGAAACTAGCCAGATCAATTAATTCGTCCTGCTTTGCATGGGCTGTAGGTGCCAACTGAAAGCTTTTTAAGAAATCACACTTGCTTGAGCCTTGTCTCTTGTTTGTGATTCACTTATTAATTATTCTGTGTTCAGTGTGTCCCACAGCAGTCAGTGCTGCTTCTGTGCAAACGTGGAAACCCTTGAATTTGGATTGGCTCAAAGAAAGGTGTAATACATGTATGGTCACATTTGTGAATGATTTAAGGAAATTCATCCTAAGTGATGCAGGAGCCAGCAGGTGGGCATGGGACTTTGAGTAAATTTTCAGAAAAGCAATTTCAACTGTGTTCATTCCTGTAAGAAGAGTAGGGACAAAGTTTTGAGGCTTCCAGTTTTTGAGTGGGGCTTGCTGTGCTTTCTGCAAAGAACAGCAGTTTGCTCACACTGGGGCAGATAAGGGTGAGCCAAATCACAGCACAGTTGTAAGATGAAGGTCATTATCAAGGGGCTTAGCATCCAGTGAGAGTGCTTGGCAGGAACTCTAGTGAAAATTGACATTTCAGGCTCTGGAATGTAGTAATATTAACTCATCATCGTAATTAAAATTGAGACTACAAATTTCAGCAAAAACTGGAATTAGCTGGGTTTGGGGTTCTTGTGGGTGCTTCTAGCCATTAGCATATACTTGCAATGTATTTCTACTGCATTTACACATAAACTAGAGATGGACAGTGTTCCACTCTGTGATTCCCATCTTTCTGCTTAAACTCAATTTTAGGGCAAACACAAAGCAATTTATTAGAGTGGCTGCTGACATTCCTGTTGTACAGATGCTCAACAGGCAGTTAATTTTCCAGTGGTGAGTTTTGCTATTGGTCTGATACTGGAGACAAACAGATGGATAGAAGAGATGCAGAGAAAATCTCTGACCAGCTCAGGGATGATTTCCTGATTTAAAAGGCAACACTTAACATCGTTCAGGTGTTCTTTTTTAGGTGTATCACAATGGAAATACCCTTGCAGAAGAACAGTGTCATGTATTGTTTACTTGCTATGAACCCCTCCCTGAAAAGAAAAGCAGCAGCTTTTACATAGGTTGCTAATCTTTGTGAGATGAAGATTTGCTTCCCAGATCAGCTGCAAACTGATTGTCATTCTGAAGGATATAATTTAATATCTGAATAACATTTTACTATAAAATATTACTGTTACAGTGCTTGTGAATATTACCATGCTAAAAGCCAGGAAAGATAAAAATCTACTGTGATTTAAATGTGCATTTCAGTATTCACATAAAAAATCACTTGTACAAAAAGCATCTTGAAGGTATAGTCAAAAATAATTTCTACTAGACTACTAATTTTTTCTCTTGATTGGGTGCATCACAAATGGGTTTAGAAGGAAGATGGAAACACTGCTTCCCTTAACTAGCTGTTGGCTTTTTATTCCTGGACACTGCAGCCTGCACAGCAGTGATGCATGGAAAATATTACTACATTTTTTACATTGCCATGTTGGCTGAAAAAAAAAAAATCACCTTGTGCTTTTTAAAATTGCTTCATTTTAGTCTATTCTTTGCACTTCAGATCATCTCTTTGCAGCTCACCTAGTGCTTGATATTTTGCATTTTTGCACCTACGTTTTTATGTTTACCATAATACAGCCACAAGAACTTTTTTCAAATATAGGTATAATTAGCTGTAGGGTTATTTATCCAAATTGTAACCCTGAATCTGAGTTTGTGTGCAGTGCAGAAATAATGGTGTTATTTTCTGTAGGAACGTTGTGGGTTTTCTTGGTTTTATTTTTTTTCAGATACTGTATGAAGTTGCTCTTCCAATATTGTAGCTTTTTTTTCCTCTCCTTTATTTCTCATTTTCTTGCAGTTCAGTGTTTGTGCTTTGAGATACAATGGCGACAGTTGACTAATGAACTGTGAATTTATTGATTCCAGTATGAAAAAATAAGACATAATAGACTGTGTCCTGCTGTGAAATTGCTTTGCTTTGGGTAGCTGATGAGGCTAAAGGCTGAAGAAAACTGCCCAAGAAGTAGCATAATTGCACATCGTGTGTGTCTGAATGCATTTAGAAAATGTCCCTAATGACTTTATTTAGAAAAAGTAAAATAAGGATTTTAAGCTAATTATGATAAGAAAATTGTGTAACTGAAAAGGAGTCACTGGCTGATTACAATTAATTCATTCTCATTTCTTCTTTTCAGGTTTTCTTCTCCACCTTGGCCTTCTTCTTCTCCCTTCAAAACTGGTGACTTTTCTGTTTAAATCACCATATGTTCTGTTACCTCTTCCTTGTCTTGCCTCTTTGCTTATGCTTTAGGAGAAGTCTTTCAACTTCATTTCTTCTATCACTGCGTCCAAAATCCAGTCACCAGTAGTTTATTTCTCCAAAAATAATAAGTGGTACAGGTAATCCATTTTTTAAAGCTTATCTGATGTTTCTGACTAATTTTCACTTAATTCCAGGCATTCTTAATATTAATTTTCATTCTTTTGCTGGGATGTTTCAAGGCTTTTAAGAGACTCGGATGTGGGGTTCAGCTCTGATGTGATGTAGAACTACACCTCATTTTATTACTTTCAGTTTGGGAAGCTTCCATCAGTTATTTCAGCCCTTTGATTTTAAATAGCCTGTTACAGGTTTTAAATTTTTCTTTTGAACTGCACTGTGAAATCTTCTGAGAAACAAGATTCTTTGCTCTGTGGGACATTACAGTGCGTTTCTTCGTTTCTGTGTGTGTATAAGGTCAGTGTTTTACATGGTGTCTCTGCTTTGTTTTGTCTGTCTGTGCTGCTATATGTGTGTACACAGGGATGTAAATAGTGGAGATAAGTCAGGATGCAATAATAGGCCTCACTGTTATATAGTTGTTACAGTGCAGGAATGAAAAACAATGTTCTGATATTTAATACTCCTCAGAGAACTGTACAACAGCCACCAAAATGTAAAAAAACTCCACCTTCCCCCTGGAGTTGGATACCAGTCAAAGAGAAAGTTCTATGGAGTCAAAAGGTTCTGAGAAAGTGTCCCTCAAATGTGTGCACACATGTAGGCAGTAGCTCCTAGCTCTTCTCAGGGATGTTTTGTAATCACTTTTCAGTTTGAAACAGATCCCTTAGAATTCCCAGAGCCTCGAGATGTGTCTGTTCTGAAGACACTACTAACTGCTTCAAGTAGGCTTTTGAACATGCCCAAGTGGGCCAGTTGAATTCTCATTCAGGGATGATGATGCTGAAGCCTAATTGAAACTAAAAATAAAGAAAACAATAAACAAAGCAAACAATAAAAAAAAATCTGATCTTGTTGAGGGATGCCTGAGCACATACAGTCTGCAGTAGGAAACGGCCTTAATACATTAATAACTTCTCTTAGTTCTGTGGTTTAGCTACTGAGAGGTGAAGTAAATTGGCTAGAGGGTGAGAAGCTGATAAGCCAAACCAACAAGTGCCCAAGTGGCATACTGCCTTTTTTAGTCAGTTGAATCACTTTTCACATGCCCTTAGTCATGAGCACTTGCTGCCTGCTTTTAGCCTTGCTGTTTCTCTCCATGGGAATAGACTGAGCCTATTTCAACACTGTCCTCAGTGGGTAGTTTGCTCAGTCAATATCCACTCTTAACTGTTCAGACAGTATCTTATATATTTTTGAAGCATTAAAATGTTTCAATTAAATTATCCCTTTTTCCATATTAATATCAAGTCCTACTTAACCTTTTTGATTCCTCCACTTGGCTTATAAACCTGTGTTTCACTTTGTCCTTCTAGGGTAAATAAGTGATTCCTCTTTCAGTTGAGAGCATACCACCTTACATGTGTTCATTTGGCTTTCTATTTTTAGCTTAGTGTTTTTCTGCTAGGAATTTTGGGGCAGATATTTTCCCAAATTGTCCTTAAAAATGCTAGGTGTCCTTTGTCTTTGTTTTTCTTCGAATGGCTCAAATTCAGCATGAAGTATTCAGATACTAATCAGCTACTTACTAAGGAGACTGTCCTCTTGGCTGGTGTTGCCCAGTTGTCTCACTATTTTTAGAGTAGTGGTATTTTGATAACTTAAGTCTGTTCATCCTGTAAAAAAGTTAGATGCATAGTTGTGGTCTGGAATGCTTGCCCAGACATTAAATGCAATGTCTGAATTGCAAGAGAGGCCTACACATTAAATGTTTTAATTGTGTTAAATAACTTTTGCCTGGAAAAAATTTAGCGTAGATGCATTTGCACTGGCACAAACTTAATTTTGCTTAGAGGGATTTTATTTTGTTTACTAAGATGTTGCATACAATAATAGCAAAAAAAAGCTGGAGGCTTGCTGGTATAGCTGTGAATAAAGACCAAAGAGGTTGGAACTGACGAAGTATGGATTGAGGAATTTGAGGATAGGAGCAATAAAAGACCACTGACAAAATGGAAATTGTTGAGACAAACAGCATTTTCTGTTGTGTAACTTTAGCTTTCTGTTTTGTGTCAATTTTTCCCTATTCTGGGGAGGGAGAAATCTCCTAAAAATAAATTTCTCTTTTCCATTCTTAGGGGGAAAACAGCCTGCCCACTAAAATGTAGTAGAAGATAGATTTGCTATACAATGCTTATTTTTAATTTTGAAAAACATGAGTTATGTTCTTTCCTACGAGTCAGTCTTTTCCAGTTTCTTATGCTACCCTTGTATTCAAAGCATTAGAGAATCAGAACCACAGAATGTCTTGGGTTGGAAGGGACCTCTAAAGGTCATCTAGTCCAACCTCTGTGCAGTGAGCAGGGTTGATCCCATAGATCTGCTGCTCAGAGCCTCATCAAGCCTGACCTTGCATATCTTCAGGGATGGGGCCTCCACCACTCCCTGGGCGACCTGTTCCTCTAACCTCATAGTATTGAAGTTCTTCCTAATGTTCAATCTAAATCCTACCCTTCTCTAGTTTAAAAGCCTTTCCCCTCATTCTATTGCTGTAAGCCCTTGTAAACACTCCCTCTCCAGCTTTCCTGTAGGCTCTCTTCAGATACTGGAAGGTGGCTATAAGGTTTCCTGGGAGCCTTCTCTAGGCTCCAGCCCCCTGATCATCTTCATGGCCCTCCTCTGGCCCCGCTCCATCAGCTCCATGTCTCTCCTGTGCTGAGGGCTCCAGAGCTGGACACCGTACTCCGGGTGAGGTCTGAGCAGAGCAGAGGGGCAGAATCCCCTCTCTCCAGCTGCTGGCCACACTTCTCTTGCTGCAGCCCAGGATGCCATTGGCCTTTTGAGCTGCAAGTGTGTATTGCTGGATCATGCCCAGCATTTCATCCACTCCCAAATCCTTTTCCACAGGGCTGCTTTCTGTCACCTCATCTCCCAGCCTGGATTGGTAATGAGGATTATTCTGACTCAGATGCAGGACCCTGCACTTGGTTTTGTTGAACCTCACTTTGTTTGTGAACCTGTTAGGTTCACCTGGGCCCATTTCTCCAGCTTGTCCCAGGTCCCTCTGGATGATATCCTTTCCCCCTGGTATGTAGACCATACTACTAAGCTTGCTGTCATCTGCAGCTTGCTAATGGTGCCTCAATCCCACTGTCTATGTCACTGATTAAAATACTAAACAGTACTGGTCCCAGTGCAGACCCCTGAGGGACACCACTTGTCACTGGCCTTCATCTGGGCATCAAGCCATTGACCACCACCCTCTGGATGCAACCATCCAGCCAATTCCTTATCCACTGAGCAGTATACCCATCAAATCCTTCTCTCTTCAACTTGAGGAGGAGGATGTTGTTGGGCTTCATGTCAGAGGCCTTGCAGAAGTCCAGATAGATCACATCCATAGGTCATCCCTGTCTACTGATGCAGTCACTCTATGGTAGAAAGCCACTAGGTTTGTCAGGCAGAATTTCCCCTTGGTGAAGCCATACTGGCTGTCCTTGATCACCTCCCTGTCCTCCATGTGCCTTGTCAATCCCAGGAGAATCTGCTCCCTCATCATCCCAGGCACAGAGGTGAGGCTGACTGGTTGGTAGTTCCCAGGGTCCTTTCTACCCTTTTTAAGAGTGAGTGTAATGTGTCCCTTCTTCCATTCCCAAGGGTCCTCACCTGACTGCCAGGACTTTGGAGTATAGAACGGAGTGGCTTGGAACTACATCAGCCAATTCCCTCAGGACTCTGGGATGTATCTTAGCTGGTCTCATAGACAGGTTGTGAAACTTCACTTGGTCTTCCTGGTGCCCACTTTATAAGTTAAAGTCTTATAACTTGGGAAGTGTGGGGAGAAAGGTCAGCAGTGGAGACTGGGAGTGGAGGAAGTTGAGAACCTCTGCCTGCCTTCTCATCTATTGGCACTAGCTTGCCATTCTTGCTCATCCAGGAATTTTTTTTTCCCCCCCACTAAAAATAGATAGAAAAAGCAGTATTCCTCAGGGCTGAAATGATGTCACATCTCAGTGATCTGGTCCAGATGTCACATGGACAAAAGTGGCACAGTGCTGGCCCCAGTCACAGCAAGAGCCATTTCTGTGGGAACCAGTTGATTGTGATCAATGGGTGGTCTCATTCCACTGAAAGCTGGATGCAGATGTTCTGGTCAGCCTAGATGCTGTCTCGAAGGGTGATTTTTCTACTTATCTGTACTGGTGGTGCTATACGTGCATTAAACCTGCTATACTTTTATGCTTGACAATCCTCTTCACACTTCTTAATCTCATTTACTTAATTTATACTGCTTTGGACTTCGAGAATTTATTGCTACAACTGCATCCTGTAGGTATTTCAAATATTAAATGTATAACTTTATCCAAAAAACATTTTTGTTGTAGTACTGAGGCAGGGTGGTAACTTTTTTTTTTTTTTTTTTAATTAAAAAATGTAACTGTTAATCCATAGACTAAATAGTTCCATGTGGAAAATAGGTGGCAGGTTCAGTCCTGTCTGCAGTACAATAGCAAACAGGTATCACTTGTTACACACGCATACTGAACACTTAAAGTTTCTGGCGCCAAGAAGTAATAAATTGTCTGGAACCATTTTTAATGTATTTGGCACTATTATTGGTGGCAACAGCTTCAGAAAACATTTAGAAACCTGAATTCAACTGTTCTAGTTACTCTCATATATTGATGCCCAAAGGTCTTTCTTGGTGGATTCATTCCTACTTGGATAGAAATCCTGAGAATTTTCATTTTTCAAGGGAAAAATTTCAGTTTTCAGCTACTACCCAGTTTTGGACTTTTTCAATGGTAAAGGATGTGATGAGCTGAAGGACACCACTGAACAGCAAGAGTGGGGTGGGAGGGGACTGGGACATTGAGGTGTCAGAAAGCAGGCACAAATCTGGGAAGCTGAAACTGATGAACTCTTAGAGCAGACTGTTTTCCACGTTTTCCAGGTAACAAGTTAATTGACTCTGCAGAGAGCTGTATTTAAGAAAGGTAGGGTTCTGTAATATCCAAGCAATAAGATTGTATGGTCTAATTACCTTTCTGATGTATTGATTCAGCATTTAAATGCCTGTTTGTTTCGCTGCAGATCACACAGAATTCCAATATGCTTTCGATGCTTACAAAACACTGTTCAAAAAATTCTAAATCTATTAAATGCAATTAACTCTTCTCGTGCAAAAATGTGATGTGGATGGGTAGCGGTTTGACCCTGTCTGGGTGCCAGGTGAAAGCCAAGAAAGGAGAAAGTACTTCAGACCAACTTTGAAAGATTTTGTAGCATATTTTAGAATTGTTTGTTGTTTAGAATCTGTTGGTGGATTCTTCTTTGCTTTGTGGATTCTTTTGTTTTTAAAGTCATTGAGTGTCGCTTTTTTTTTTCCTCTAAAAACAACGAAGGAAGGTTAAATGAGATTTATTTTTTCTGCTGAAACTGTCAGTATCAACAAGAGGAGTCCAGCTGAGACGAGAAGTAGGGGGAAAAATAGGTATTCTAAAAGGTATTTTCACCCACAGCTAAATAAATAGTAATATGGAATGGTACTAATCTTTGGTATTAATAGGACGCCAAGCTCAATTTCAGGTATTTTTTTTTATACTTGTAACCAAATGTGTATTATAATGTTTACAAATATGTGAAAATCAACCCCAGACTGGTGGTGGTCTGCTTTTTATGCTTGTGGTGGTTGCCTCTAAAGAGTGCTTGGAGCATTCTAGACTCTGCTTCTGGGAATTGCTGCCTGTGACATTCACTTCAAATATCATCCACAGCTTAAACACATTAGAACCACATGGCTTACTGTCAAAAAAGAAAAGAAAAATTGCCCTTAAGATTATTTCGGTGGCTTGTTGTTTGTTTTGTTTTTGTTGTTGTTTTTTTGGTTTGATTTGTTGGGTTTTTTTTACTTTGCTACAGTGTGAAAAAGCTGAAGCAGCAGATTTTTGGAGCTTATGTAGGTTCATTGCTCATACCATGTTTTTGTGACTAGAGTTTTTCCATTTTTAAAAATGAAATATATCTGTTTCTCAGAACTCAAAATGCTGCATTTTTTCCTTGACTTTCATGAAACTTGGCAGTCAATCCTGTATTCCTTCAGCATTTCTGTATCCCCAGCTGAATGTGCTCAGGACTTCATAGTGGTAAAGGCTTGAGGATTTGTATTGTTGGAACAAAGAGGGTATCCAGCCACGGCTGAAACAATTTCAATTTTCAATTGAATACAACAGGTTTACGATCTAAAGTCCTATTATTTGGCATTTCTTTAGTAGTGAAGTAATTTCAATCACTGGGATGATGGGAAAGGCAGATGTGTTATGGCTGTTTATTCTCCTGCCATTGAGAATATCTTTACTTCTATATACCCTAAAATGTATGTATGGGGATTTTGTTGTTGTTTCTAATTGATCCCACAGTCAGTGTTTTGACAGCAATTTTGCATTGTGGCACTTTATGCTTCTGGACACCAGATGGTGCTGCTAAACAGTCTTTTTTAAAAAAAAAAAACAAAACAAAAATAAATAAATAAATAAATAAAACAACCACTTTTTAAAAAGTAATTGACTTAGTTCCAGAGTTAGTTCTGCATTTTCCAACCAGGTGTATATTCTAGGATGCAGAACCATGCCTGATAGCTCAGCACACCTTCTGCTGTTTATGGGCAAGGGTCTTAAAATGATAATGTAGACTGAAATGTGTTGTAGAATCAATATCTCCATCAAGAATCTCACTGGGCAAAAGCTGCCATCAACTGGTGCTCCTCCTCGATATATGCCTTGGAGAAAATCTGAATTGATATACATGACACTTCAGAGATTTGGTTTATTCAAGACAATGGATTTTATATTGCTTCCATCAGAACACCTGTGGAGGTGCAGGCATCTTTATTGCCAGATTAAAACTGCAAAGGATAGTTTAGAGACTAATTAAACATAATGAAGTCATGCTAAGGATGGGTTTGGGTTTGAGTTTGAGTTTGGTGGAGGGTTTTCTTGGGCAATATCTGCAATGAACTTGGGTAAGGCTGTGAGAGCTTCTAGTTGTCTTCTGTTTATATTTCTATTCTATTAAATACTTGAGGCATGATGTCTTAGCTATGGAATTGCATTGCAAACAACTGAGTACTGTAGTTTACATTTGGCATTTGATCTCTATTTATTTTAAACTGGCTATCATGTTTAATAAACTAATCTGGTAATCCCAGTTGTAGGGTTGAAGGCATGAAATAATACATTTGGGCTTGAGCTGAATCCCAAAGTTTGGTGGTACAGTTATACTGTATATCATTATATTCAAATTTAAGTAGGGAGGAAGTTTTGGATAGATATTTTACTGTACTTCTCTTAGTCTTTATTTCTTTTCTAGATCCCCATATTAAAGTCTCTGGAAAAAAAGAAAATGTTAAAGAAGCAAAAGAGAAGATCATGTCTGTCTTGGACACAAAAGTAAGAAAGAACTTGTTTAGAATTATACTTAATACTTAATTTAGTGTTGACGTTGATCTCTTTAAACTGACTTATTTAAACAGAAGGTCTGTGTGGCCACTCCAGAGAAATATCCAGTAGATTCTTTCTGGATATTGGGATTTGGGTATATTTAAATATGCTACAAGAAAATAGTTGCTTAAAGAACTTCTTCCAGATCTGAGCTATATAGAAATAGTATTTCCAGCCATTTCCAGCCATAAAAGCATATATAGTTTGTTTATTGACTTTGACTTTTTTGTTTAAAATCTGAATTACAGCTTCACTGCAAATAGTAGACTATGCAGCCACTAGAGTGAATCTACTATTTCGTTTCTGTTTGACGTATATTTAAGAGCAATTATGCCATTTTGACAAGGGCTCTCATAAGTCTATCAGGTTTTCTTTTCATTCATTAGCAGGCCTTTTGGGACAGTATTTCACAGAATCACAGAATCACAGAAATTAGGGGCTGGAAGGGACCTAGAAGATCATCTAGTCCAACCCCCCTGCCTGAGCAGGATCACTTAGACCAAGTCTCTCAGGAACAGATCCAGGCGGGTCTTAAGTGTCTCCAGAGATGGAGACTCCACAACCCCCCTGGGCAGCCTGTTCCAGAGCTCTGGCACCCTCACTGAGAAAAAGTTCTTCCTTGTGTTAAGCCTAAACCTCTTGTGCTCCAACTTGCACCCATTGCCCCTCGTCCTGTCATTGGACGACATTGAGAAAAGTCTGGCTCCATCCTCTCTACACTCACCCTTAACATATTTATAAACATTAATGAGGTCTCCCCTCAGTCTCCTCTTCTCCAGGCTAAAGAGCCCCAACTCTCTCAGCCTCTCCTCATAAGGGAGATGCTCCACTCCCCTAATCATCTTGGTGGCCCTGCGTTGGACTCTCTCCAGCAAATCTCTATCTTTTTTGAACTGGGGTGTCCAAAACTGGACACAGTACTCGAGGTGGGGTCTCACCAGTGCAGAGTAGAGGGGGAGGAGAACCTCTCTTGACCTACTGGCCACACTTCTCTTAATGCATCCCAGGATGCCATTGGCCTTCTTGGCCACGAGGGCACATTGTTGGCTCATAGTCATCCCCCTCTTTTTATCACTTCTGTAAGCCAACTTTTTGCTTCTCTAAACAGATTGCCAAAAATAATGTTATGCACCATTTTTTGAACTATTAACAACATTCTTACGGAGTATTGACAATGCAGCTTTTAAGAACAACAGTAGACACTTTGTGTATTTTAAGCATGGATGTACCAGAAAAAAAATTGTATGTTTAAAGGAGGAAGAAATCCTGATATTTTAGGTCTCATGGTTTGCAAAAGTCTTTATCATATGATATTTTCAGATCAGGCAGGGGTGTGTGACTGTAGTTAAAAGAATGGCAAATTAAAATAAATAAGAATGGATTGCAAAAGGATGTTTTGACTCTAAAATGCCCAGGTTCTGATGTGAACAGATGTAATCACGTGTGCTTGGTTTGCAGAGTAATCGAGTAACCTTGAAGATGGATGTTTCCCATACAGAACATTCTCATGTGATAGGTAAAGGTGGCAATAATATTAAAAAGGTGATGGAGGAAACCGGATGCCATATCCATTTTCCAGACTCAAATAGGAATAATCAAGCAGAGAAAAGCAACCAAGTAAGTATTGCTTAGTATTTATTTTAATCATTTATACTGGGATTCCTGAGAGTATAAAATATTTCTAAGTTTCTTTTGTCAGTTTGTTTTTTTGGGGGATGGTGAGGTTATGAAAAAGATTTTTGGTGTTCATACTCTGTGGAGTACAAGGGACTTCCTAAGTAAGCAAATGTTTAAAAACAGATGGAAACAGTTTGTCATGGCTGATTCGTGAATCATTTTAATTTTTATTTTTTTTATTAGTTTGAACATACAGAAGTCAACAACTTAGTTTAAATGGTAGAGAGGTTGTATGAAAAGCTCTGCTTTTGTAATTATTTTTTTCCTGTTGAATACCTCACTTAGTATACTGATCTTGGTGGTTTTAGCTTATAGTGTAACTTAGTTGAAAGTTAAACTTGGTGTATAGCTAGCAAAAAAAATGAATGTCCAATTTTAAGAGTTCAGCTTTATTAGAATAAGTCATTGAATCTGAATTGTTCATCTTTCCTGATGCTAATATTACTGGAATGCTTATTTTCAAATCTGTCATCCCTGTGTTTAGAATTCCCTCTTGTGCATCCTAGTGGCTGCTAAGTAAAATACAGTCATTTCAAAAGGTCCAAGAAAACCTACCATGGTTAAATATTCACATTGAGCACATGTATACAGTCATGATTCCATTATTTGATCTAAACAAGTGGATCGTTTAATTTTAAATAAAAAGTGTTAATTTTAAATAAAAAACCACAGATATCTGAAGAACTTCTCCACTGCCTGCTTTGAAAATGTGCTGCTATGTTTATATTGTTGTTCTTTCAGGTGTCTATTGCAGGACAGCCAGCTGGAGTGGAGTCTGCAAGAGTTAGAATTCGGGTAATAGTCTATTTCAGTATAGTGTTCCTTTAAAAACACCTGAAAGGAAAAAAATATTACAGATTTGAGAACCCTAGGTTTGTCTGGATCTGTCTTAGGATAGCAGAAGTATAAGAACAAATGTGAGTATCCATCTGAGTAAAACACAAAGGGGTATTATTTTAAAAAGTGATTCATATTCTGACTAAATTTTTAACTAGCCCAAGGTGGACCAAAGTCTACAATATAAGCAAGATGTAAAATATCCCCTGCTGTGTTTAAAATTGTCTTAACATGCCCTTAACAGATGGCCTGTTGAAGCTCAGGCATCCTGTGTGTGTCTGGAACTTGGAAAAGACAATTACTGCCTTTTTAGCCATTTTCACATGTGATTTGTGTAAATAATTTACAATTCAGTTTCATTCTCTACTCAGCATTTTTCTGTCTTTCCCTTCTAATTCTGCTTCTGTGTGTATTCTGGAAGGGAAAATTATATATCTATGAATGAAAACAAAAAGCTATGAGAACTCTTTCACAATTGTTGTAGTCAGTCTGTCACACACCCTTGGTCTGGACAGTCATGAAAGCAGCTGACGTTTAATCAGCTCTCTAGCTGACGTCAAAGGTCTGATTAATCCATGACAGAAAACGAGCTTCTCTAGGAAATTTTACAAATTCTCACCTTTTTTTAAGTCTGCATGGGTAAGGGTGGGAAATAACCTGGTTTTATTGTTGCTACGTAGTTGCACAAGTTTCTACTGTTTTGGAAAACAAACAAGCCTAAAAACAAAAATAAATGTTAAAAGCCCTTCTTGTCTCCCTGGAAAAATCAGTGTAATTTTCTAGCTCAAGATTCTATAATCTTTTTCTATTTGAGCCCTGGGAGGAGGATATATTGTGTCAGTTTAATCATCACTGGTGTTATTCGGCAATAAAATCGGGGTTTTTTTTAGTGAGTATGATTTGGTTTCCAGTATTTCCTCTTCAATGTTTTTGTAGGAGCTGCTTCCCTTGGTACTCATGTTTGAATTGCCTATTGCTGGAATTCTCCAACCAATCCCAGATCCTAATTCTCCCACAGTTCAGCATCTATGTCAGACATATAATATTTCAGTTTCCTTTAAACAACGCTCTCGAATGTATGGTGCTACAGTCATTGTCAGAGGGTCACAGAACAACACTAGTGCTGTCAAGGTAATATGTTAATTAAGTTTGTGCATGTCATTAATACAGTTCTTAGTTCTATTTATCTTCTAACCTGCCTCTTCAGCGGATGCTGCTATTGTATAATCACTTTTCAAACCTGAAAGTTTGGGATTTGTTTAGCCTTAAATGGTTTAGGTGAGGTGTAAAAATGCATAGAAAATAGTTTTATGTTGAATGTTTAGCATTCTTTGTCCTAAGCTTTTCATCTGTGTTCTCAACTTCTGCAAACCTGTGTTTCTAACAAATCTGGAATATGTGCTTATCCATCTTTTAAAGGTGTTTTTTAGGTGTTCCCCAGGGCTCATAACCAGGTCCAGTTTTCTTCAATATCTTCATCAACAACCTGGATGAGGGGCTACAGTGCACCCTCAGCAAGTTGCTGCTGATAAAAAACTGGGAGGGGTGGCTGACNTTTATTTTTTTTATTAGTTTGAACATACAGAAGTCAACAACTTAGTTTAAATGGTAGAGAGGTTGTATGAAAAGCTCTGCTTTTGTAATTATTTTTTTCCTGTTGAATACCTCACTTAGTATACTGATCTTGGTGGTTTTAGCTTATAGTGTAACTTAGTTGAAAGTTAAACTTGGTGTATAGCTAGCAAAAAAAATGAATGTCCAATTTTAAGAGTTCAGCTTTATTAGAATAAGTCATTGAATCTGAATTGTTCATCTTTCCTGATGCTAATATTACTGGAATGCTTATTTTCAAATCTGTCATCCCTGTGTTTAGAATTCCCTCTTGTGCATCCTAGTGGCTGCTAAGTAAAATACAGTCATTTCAAAAGGTCCAAGAAAACCTACCATGGTTAAATATTCACATTGAGCACATGTATACAGTCATGATTCCATTATTTGATCTAAACAAGTGGATCGTTTAATTTTAAATAAAAAGTGTTAATTTTAAATAAAAAACCACAGATATCTGAAGAACTTCTCCACTGCCTGCTTTGAAAATGTGCTGCTATGTTTATATTGTTGTTCTTTCAGGTGTCTATTGCAGGACAGCCAGCTGGAGTGGAGTCTGCAAGAGTTAGAATTCGGGTAATAGTCTATTTCAGTATAGTGTTCCTTTAAAAACACCTGAAAGGAAAAAAATATTACAGATTTGAGAACCCTAGGTTTGTCTGGATCTGTCTTAGGATAGCAGAAGTATAAGAACAAATGTGAGTATCCATCTGAGTAAAACACAAAGGGGTATTATTTTAAAAAGTGATTCATATTCTGACTAAATTTTTAACTAGCCCAAGGTGGACCAAAGTCTACAATATAAGCAAGATGTAAAATATCCCCTGCTGTGTTTAAAATTGTCTTAACATGCCCTTAACAGATGGCCTGTTGAAGCTCAGGCATCCTGTGTGTGTCTGGAACTTGGAAAAGACAATTACTGCCTTTTTAGCCATTTTCACATGTGATTTGTGTAAATAATTTACAATTCAGTTTCATTCTCTACTCAGCATTTTTCTGTCTTTCCCTTCTAATTCTGCTTCTGTGTGTATTCTGGAAGGGAAAATTATATATCTATGAATGAAAACAAAAAGCTATGAGAACTCTTTCACAATTGTTGTAGTCAGTCTGTCACACACCCTTGGTCTGGACAGTCATGAAAGCAGCTGACGTTTAATCAGCTCTCTAGCTGACGTCAAAGGTCTGATTAATCCATGACAGAAAACGAGCTTCTCTAGGAAATTTTACAAATTCTCACCTTTTTTTAAGTCTGCATGGGTAAGGGTGGGAAATAACCTGGTTTTATTGTTGCTACGTAGTTGCACAAGTTTCTACTGTTTTGGAAAACAAACAAGCCTAAAAACAAAAATAAATGTTAAAAGCCCTTCTTGTCTCCCTGGAAAAATCAGTGTAATTTTCTAGCTCAAGATTCTATAATCTTTTTCTATTTGAGCCCTGGGAGGAGGATATATTGTGTCAGTTTAATCATCACTGGTGTTATTCGGCAATAAAATCGGGGTTTTTTTTAGTGAGTATGATTTGGTTTCCAGTATTTCCTCTTCAATGTTTTTGTAGGAGCTGCTTCCCTTGGTACTCATGTTTGAATTGCCTATTGCTGGAATTCTCCAACCAATCCCAGATCCTAATTCTCCCACAGTTCAGCATCTATGTCAGACATATAATATTTCAGTTTCCTTTAAACAACGCTCTCGAATGTATGGTGCTACAGTCATTGTCAGAGGGTCACAGAACAACACTAGTGCTGTCAAGGTAATATGTTAATTAAGTTTGTGCATGTCATTAATACAGTTCTTAGTTCTATTTATCTTCTAACCTGCCTCTTCAGCGGATGCTGCTATTGTATAATCACTTTTCAAACCTGAAAGTTTGGGATTTGTTTAGCCTTAAATGGTTTAGGTGAGGTGTAAAAATGCATAGAAAATAGTTTTATGTTGAATGTTTAGCATTCTTTGTCCTAAGCTTTTCATCTGTGTTCTCAACTTCTGCAAACCTGTGTTTCTAACAAATCTGGAATATGTGCTTATCCATCTTTTAAAGGTGTTTTTTAGGTGTTCCCCAGGGCTCATAACCAGGTCCAGTTTTCTTCAATATCTTCATCAACAACCTGGATGAGGGGCTACAGTGCACCCTCAGCAAGTTGCTGCTGATAAAAAACTGGGAGGGGTGGCTGACACATTAGAAAGCTCTGCTGCCATCCAGAGAGATCTGGACAGGTTGGAGAACTGGACAAAGGTGAACCTCGTGAGGTTCAATAAAGACAAGTGAAGAGTCCTGCATCTGAGGAGGAATAACACCAGGCAGCAGCACAGGTGGGGGGTTGCCCTGCTGGAAAGCAGCACCACAGAGAAAGACCTTGGAGTCCTAGTGGAGAGCAAGTTCTCCATGGGACAGCAATGAGCTCTTGTGGAAAGTCCAATGGCACCCTGGGGTGCATTAAGGAAACTGTGTCCAGCAGGTGTAGGGAAGTTCTCCTCCCCCTCTGCCCTTGTGAGACCACACCTGGAATACTGTGTCCAGTTTGAGAGACAGGGATCTACTGGAAAGAGTCCAATGGAGGCTAAGAGGATGATTAAGAGACTTGAGCATCATTTTCTTTATGTTGAATGTGGAATGCTTGGCAAGGAGACAGTCTGAAATGTTTTGTGTGCCTGTGAGCACTGTTGAACCCTTTTCTTGCATTTCCCTCCCAGGAAGGAACAGCCATGCTTCTAGAACACCTAGCTGGGAGCCTGGCCTCTGCCATCCCTGTGAGCACACAACTGGACATCGCAGCACAGCATCATCTCTTTATGATGGGTCGAAATGGCAGCAACATCAAACACATCATGCAGAAGACTGGTGCTCAGATCCATTTCCCTGACCCTAATAACCCACAAAAGAAATCCACGGTCTACCTCCAGGGCACAATTGAGTCTGTCTGTCTTGCCAGGCAATATCTCATGGTAAATACTTTGTGAAACTTGCTTGAAAAAAAAGCCAGATTATAGAAAATATGAGCATTCTGCATGTAATTATGGATCAAATAGTAGTCAACCTTAGAAATGAAGGATTTCTATTCACACTGCAAAAAAATTTAGTTGAGTGCCCTTTTTTTGTCAGTGTTTTGTGAGTGCAGTGATCTAAAATATTTGTGATCTCTGGTATCATGACATGAAAAATTACCTTAGCAATATAAATGCAATCTAAGCCAGTTTAAATTTATCTCAACAATATAGGCAGATTGTCAGAGGTTTTTGTTTTGCTAACCTGCCTCTACCATATTTGCCGGGTAAGTTGGTTTCTTCTGGGAGGAAGTGGCAGAAACATCTTGGTTCCTACATAGGCCAGTCTTCAAGGAAACTGGGGAACCACAGGAAACATTCTGCAGTCTGACACAGTTTACAGTACCACAGCCTCAGTACTTTAAGGTCTTTTATAAAAATAACTCCAATGTTAATATCAGTAGTATAGCAGTAAAGGTTTTTATTATATTGGTCTTTAAAGTTCACAGGACCTTTCAGGCATTGTTGTAGTACTAATGATTGTACATATTTATAAATATGTAAATGTAATATTGTACATTTTTATATATGTGGATATTTACAAGCAACACATGGGACAATTGGACTTTAGTTTATCCTGACAGCAGCTTTGAATTGGATAGAACACCATTAATTGCCTTGTTAACCTTTAGTTTCATTTCCTTTCATCAGGCTTTTGGTGATGACTTCCAATAATGATTTCTGTAATTTTTTTGCAAAAAACACTGGGAAGACCAAAGTATGAGATACTCCTAGTGGTTCTGTTACTGTAAAATCCTTGGATTATTGTTTTCACTGTTCTTAAATAGATTTTATTGTGCTTTTCAGACAAGTTCACTTTGTTGAGTGAAACTGTGTTTGTCAGTCTTCCTGATATCAAAATACTTACAGTGCCTTGCTTTAATTTTCCTTAAGTTAAAATTAGTTTTGTTTTGGGAAGTACTGTGTAGCATTGGTGATACTGTTGAGAAGTGTTATTTAAATATAAAATTATATTGAATTATTCATCTGAAGAATAAATACACCAATTTGCTGCTTTTTCATTCTAAAGGGAAAGCAGGAAACTCATTAAACACGACCACTTTCTCTTAAAGTATCTTCCTGATCTGCGTCATGTTTACTTTGTGAATCATAATGCACAAGCAGTAGGATTTGGTTTTTACTGACTTTGTACCCTGTATTATTGTTATTTTGAAAAATAGCTATGTAATAATATTTCAAGATATCCTGTGACCATTGAGGTATTTGTTGCTTCTTGAGTTCAGGGTTTTTTTTAGGGGGTTTGTCTTCTTTTTTTCTCTCTCTCTCTCTTTCTTTTTTTCTCTCAAACCAAATTGTTTGTTTGGAATCCCAGATACATCTGTATTCTTGTGTACAAGGATATAGCTTTACTTCTTGTTATTTTTTTTATTAACTTACTGTATCATGATGTACACATTACAATCTTTTATTTCAGCTGAATGCTGAAATTTATTTGGNGTTTGAACATACAGAAGTCAACAACTTAGTTTAAATGGTAGAGAGGTTGTATGAAAAGCTCTGCTTTTGTAATTATTTTTTTCCTGNAAGACAAGTGAAGAGTCCTGCATCTGAGGAGGAATAACACCAGGCAGCAGCACAGGTGGGGGGTTGCCCTGCTGGAAAGCAGNTTGAATACCTCACTTAGTATACTGATCTTGGTGGTTTTAGCTTATAGTGTAACTTAGTTGAAAGTTAAACTTGGTGTATAGCTAGCAAAAAAAATGAATGTCCAATTTTAAGAGTTCAGCTTTATTAGAATAAGTCATNTTCTTTATGTTGAATGTGGAATGCTTGGCAAGGAGACAGTCTGAAATGTTTTGTGTGCCTGTGAGCACTGTTGAACCCTTTTCTTGCATTTCCCTCCCAGGAAGGAACAGCCATGCTTCTAGAACACCTAGCTGGGAGCCTGGCCTCTGCCATCCCTGTGAGCACACAACTGGACATCGCAGCACAGCATCATCTCTTTATGATGGGTCGAAATGGCAGCAACATCAAACACATCATGCAGAAGACTGGTGCTCAGATCCATTTCCCTGACCCTAATAACCCACAAAAGAAATCCACGGTCTACCTCCAGGGCACAATTGAGTCTGTCTGTCTTGCCAGGCAATATCTCATGGTAAATACTTTGTGAAACTTGCTTGAAAAAAAAGCCAGATTATAGAAAATATGAGCATTCTGCATGTAATTATGGATCAAATAGTAGTCAACCTTAGAAATGAAGGATTTCTATTCACACTGCAAAAAAATTTAGTTGAGTGCCCTTTTTTTGTCAGTGTTTTGTGAGTGCAGTGATCTAAAATATTTGTGATCTCTGGTATCATGACATGAAAAATTACCTTAGCAATATAAATGCAATCTAAGCCAGTTTAAATTTATCTCAACAATATAGGCAGATTGTCAGAGGTTTTTGTTTTGCTAACCTGCCTCTACCATATTTGCCGGGTAAGTTGGTTTCTTCTGGGAGGAAGTGGCAGAAACATCTTGGTTCCTACATAGGCCAGTCTTCAAGGAAACTGGGGAACCACAGGAAACATTCTGCAGTCTGACACAGTTTACAGTACCACAGCCTCAGTACTTTAAGGTCTTTTATAAAAATAACTCCAATGTTAATATCAGTAGTATAGCAGTAAAGGTTTTTATTATATTGGTCTTTAAAGTTCACAGGACCTTTCAGGCATTGTTGTAGTACTAATGATTGTACATATTTATAAATATGTAAATGTAATATTGTACATTTTTATATATGTGGATATTTACAAGCAACACATGGGACAATTGGACTTTAGTTTATCCTGACAGCAGCTTTGAATTGGATAGAACACCATTAATTGCCTTGTTAACCTTTAGTTTCATTTCCTTTCATCAGGCTTTTGGTGATGACTTCCAATAATGATTTCTGTAATTTTTTTGCAAAAAACACTGGGAAGACCAAAGTATGAGATACTCCTAGTGGTTCTGTTACTGTAAAATCCTTGGATTATTGTTTTCACTGTTCTTAAATAGATTTTATTGTGCTTTTCAGACAAGTTCACTTTGTTGAGTGAAACTGTGTTTGTCAGTCTTCCTGATATCAAAATACTTACAGTGCCTTGCTTTAATTTTCCTTAAGTTAAAATTAGTTTTGTTTTGGGAAGTACTGTGTAGCATTGGTGATACTGTTGAGAAGTGTTATTTAAATATAAAATTATATTGAATTATTCATCTGAAGAATAAATACACCAATTTGCTGCTTTTTCATTCTAAAGGGAAAGCAGGAAACTCATTAAACACGACCACTTTCTCTTAAAGTATCTTCCTGATCTGCGTCATGTTTACTTTGTGAATCATAATGCACAAGCAGTAGGATTTGGTTTTTACTGACTTTGTACCCTGTATTATTGTTATTTTGAAAAATAGCTATGTAATAATATTTCAAGATATCCTGTGACCATTGAGGTATTTGTTGCTTCTTGAGTTCAGGGTTTTTTTTAGGGGGTTTGTCTTCTTTTTTTCTCTCTCTCTCTCTTTCTTTTTTTCTCTCAAACCAAATTGTTTGTTTGGAATCCCAGATACATCTGTATTCTTGTGTACAAGGATATAGCTTTACTTCTTGTTATTTTTTTTATTAACTTACTGTATCATGATGTACACATTACAATCTTTTATTTCAGCTGAATGCTGAAATTTATTTGGGAAAAGGCTAGGTTAGAAGTTTTAATGAATTTCTGCATGTTGTCTTTTCAGGGTTGCCTTCCTCTTGTGCTCATGTTTGATATGAAGGAAGAAATTGAAGTAGAACCACAGTTTATAACACAGCTAATGGAGAGGTTAGATGTCTTCATAAGCATTAAGCCAAAACCAAAGCAGCCAAGCAAGGTTGGTGGAAATACATTCTTTTAAGGCTTTTATGACATCTTTTTCAGAGCTGATAAGTTAACATGTCTGCTCTTCCTCCCTGGAACTTCAATGGATGTATCTTCTGCTTGAAATGTTGGTTTAGATGTTACAACAACTCTCCTTTATGGTAATTTGGCTTTCATTTGACAACACAGAGATTAGCTTTTGTATGAAATATACTGATACAAGAAATAAATTCTGAGGTGATAAATTGTTTCTGACTGGAAGTACTCTTGTTTTGTTTTTAAATAAATTAGTCTTAAATTGCAGCTCCCCCACATAACTGCAGTGTTCTTTAGCAATTTGAATTAAACAAAACAAATCAAATAAAAAAAAACCCAAATAATACGACTATAAGAAAATTCTGACTATGTTCTACAGAAGACGTTGAAAAGATTCACAAGAAACAGAATTACAAAATACTTCTAATGGGAGATTTTCATTGTAGAATGTTCAGGCAAGTTTATTGTATGTAATGCCATTGGAGGCAAAAATTTCTAACTATGAAATGAGCCAATTGTGTCAATAAGTAAGCTTCTCTGGGTAGGGTCATTTGAAACGCATACAAATAAATACTGTGTGGAGAATGCACAAGAAACAGTTTTTGTCATTTAGTTTTTCCAGGCTTTGTTACTTTATTCTGACAGCTATGAATTGAATAGCTGAGTTTGATCTGAACAGTTTTGTGTCTCCTTCGAGGTATAGTCCAAAGTTTAAAGATATGATAAGGTTTTAGTTACTGATGTACTTTTCTCTAGGTCTTGGGGCACTTAAGATATGGTATACCAAATAGCATCAAGGAACTGAAATAATTATTTTTCTTAGAGATAAAGGTCTTTCACCATTCTCCTGTCAAGTGCATACAAAAAACTTACCTAAACTTCCCATCAAGGCCACTGAGTTTAAATAGTGTGAGGTTGTGCCCATTAGCAACTGTCTTACACTGTTATTGATAGCCATGAAAGAGCATTAAGAAGAGTTGTGTGTGTTGCAGGTCCATATTATGTAGTTGTGTTACTCATTGCTTTTGTTGTGTCTTCTTTTCCTACAGTCTGTGATTGTAAAAAGTGTTGAACGAAATGCCTTAAATATGTACGAGGCACGAAAATGTCTTCTGGGACTTGAAAGTAGTGGAGTTGCCATAGCATCAAATCTCTCTACTGTCTCCTGCCCTGTTGGTCTGTCTTGCCCTGGTTTGGATATCCTGTCCTCATCAGGACTAGGACTCACTGGGCTTGGTATGCATTGAATTCCATATATGTATCTCTTTATATTATTTTAATAGATAGTTATTTCTTTGAAACTTAATTCATTTGTACTAGAAAAAAGGACAAGATGTGTGTTAGGCATAAATAATTATGTTTAAGCATTAGACAATTCCAAGAATATTTGGCCTTTCAAGACCTTGTTGATATAAAACTCCTTCAAAAGAAGTTAATCATAAGTTGTGTGGCTCTGTAGAAAATCCCCCAGAAGCTCACAAACTATTCATCTGAAAGAAGTACAGGCGAAATAAGACATAGCTTTTACAACTTCCAGTATAATCTTTTTTGAAGTGAAATTCTTTCTTTGGCAATATCGTGATGTCTCAGACTGTCTTGGGGTTGGGTAAATAGATTAGATTGTTAAGAATACCATGAAACTTAACGTAGCTAACACCATTTTGCACTTCTGGCTCTAGCTCCTCAGAGGGAATCACAGAATGTCAGGGGTTGGAAGGGACCTAGAAGATCATCTAGTCCAACCTCCCTGTCAGAGTAGGATCACCTAGACTAAGTCACACAGGAACAGATCCAGGCAGGTCTTGAGTGTATCTAGAGGAGGAGACTCATGTGCTATCAGATAACTTATCAGTGTAAAATTTAGGACATAAAAGTGCAAGCTTCTATAAAGTTACATTAAGATAGAAAGAAGCACATAGTCCAGACTGGAATCACCATTTCATTTTCAAGTTCTGCAAATATCCTATTTATCAGAATGTATAGAAAACAAAGCAGTCCCCAAAGTGACAAATCTTAATTCTGATTCTTGAAACTCAGAGTTCTCAAGGAACCACCATACTCCCCCTCAATCTGCCATCCAGCAGGGCTGCATACTTCTGTGTCATGTGCTTTCTCTGGGGTCACACGGAGAAAAAGTGTTTGTACCATTCAACTGGAGGGTTTATTGCACTCTTTGTTGCCGTCTTTGTCATGCCTACACTTTGGAATGCCAAAGGTTTTTTGCCTCTTTAGAATATCATAGAATCATAGAAAGTTAGGGCTTGGAAGGGACCTAGAGAGATCATCTAGTCCCATCCCCCTGCCAGGGCAGGGGCACCTAGACCAAGTCACCCAGGAACAGATCCAGGTGGTTCTGGAATGTCTCCAGAGCAGGAGACTCCACAACCTCCCTGGGCAGCCCCTGCCAGGCTCTGGCACCCTCACTGGGAAAAGTTTTTCCTTGTGTTTCCCCTAGACCTCTTGTGCTCCAACTGACTCCCATTGCCTCTTGTCCTGTCACTGGATGACACTGAGCAGAGTCTGGCTCCATCCTCCCTACACTCACCCTGAACATATTGACAGACACTGCTGAGCTCCCCTCTCAGTCTCCTCTTCTCCAGGCTATAGAGCCCCAGCTCTCTCAGCCTCTCCTCAGCAGAGAGATGCTCCACTTCCTTATTAATCCTAGTGGCCCTGACCTCGACTCTCTCCAGTAGCTCTTTGTCCCTCTTGAACTGGAGTGCCCAGCACTGGACACAGTATTCCAGGTGGAACCTCACCAGTGCAGAGTAGCAGGGGGAAATGAACCTCCCTTGCCCTGCTGGCCATACTCTTCTCAATGTATCCCAGGATGCCATTGGCCTTCTTGGCCATGAGGGCACATTGTTGGCTTGTTGTTCCCCTGTCCACCAGGACCCCCAGGTCCTTTTCCCTAGACCTGTTTTCCCAGCCTGTATTGATACATGGGGTTGTTCTTCTCCAGATGAAGGATTCTACACTTGCTCTTGTTCAATTGCATTAAATTTCTCCCTGCCCAGCTCTCCAGCCTGTCCAGGTCTCTCTGGATGGCAGTACAGCCTGCTATAGACTCTACCATCTGTACAACACTGGCCTTTCTCCAGTCCTCAGGCACCTGTCCTGTTCTCCAGCACCTTTCAAAAATTATGAAGAGTGGTCTAGCAATAACCTCTGCCATCTCCCTCAGCACTCATGGGTGTATCCCATCAGGACCCATAGACTTGTGGATGTCCACTTTGCTCAACTGGTCTCTAATCCAAGCCTCTTCAACTGAGGAAAAGACTTCCTCAGAATTCCTCTGTGGTGTTGGAGGCCTGGGACTCCTGGTAGTTAGTCTTAGTAGTAAAGACCGAGGTGAAGGTGTCATTCAGTAACTCAGCCTTCTCTCTGTCCTCAGTCACCAGGGCACCCGCTTCATCCAGCAGGGCCCGCATTGCCTCTAAACTTACTTTTGCCTCCAACATACTTGAAAAAGCTTTTCTTGCTTGAAGAAGCTTTTCTTAAACTTGCCAGGTTTACTTCTAGGGAGGCCTTAGCTTTCCTTGTTGCATCCTCTGACAATCTCTCTTGTATTCTTCCCAAGTGGCCTGTCCCTCCTTCCATATTTTATATACTTCTTATATAAATCACTTTTACCGGTAGCTCCCTGCTCAACCATGCAGGTCCCCTGACTCTCTTACTGCATTTCCTACTCTTTTGGAGTGTTTGGAATGTTACAATTTGAAAAATATGTGCTGATGCAATTTGGTGATAGTTTGTTAGTTTGTTGATGTTAATTAATACTTCTATGAAAAATATTGTTCTGCAAGTTTTAGCTAAATATTAATTTGCATAATATTTGCAGGCCTTTTAGGTCCAACAGCCCTGTCTGTCAACACCTCAACTGCTCCAAACTCTCTGTTGAATGCCCTTAATATCTCTGTGAGCCCTCTGCAGAGTCCAAGTTCAGGCACGCCTAGTCCTACGTTATGGGCAACATCTCTTGCTAACACAAATGCCACAGGTTGGTAGAAGTTAATTGAATGAACTGTGCAACACTATCTCATCAGAATGACAGTTGCTATGCTTGAAAGCATTCATTGTTTAGAACCTTAACTTTTAAATTTATCTTAACACCGATGAATAAATATTCAGATTTATAACATTATTTAAATTTATTACATCCTGTCACATGCTGCATTTTCATCTGTTTTGATAGAAATATGTTAACCTAAATGTAACAGTTAAAGCCTGACAGTTTTGGCATGCAGTTCTAATTGGAACTTGTTTAGTGATGTAACAAAGCTATATAGATAATTATATTAAGTACTGTAATGCCTGAGAATGTTAAATAAGAAACTTATTCAGCACATGACCACATTTTGTTACAGGTTTTTCTGCTATTCCACACCTAATGATACCCTCTACTGCCCAAGCAACCTTAACTAGTATTCTCTTGTCTGGAGTACCTAATTACAGTCAAAACATTCCATCTCCACCACCAGGCTTGACTCCAGTTGAAGTCCATGCTAATGGCATGCATTCAGAAAGTAAAAAAGGCCCACCTTCTTTAAATGGTCATGTAAAGGTAAGTGATACTATCTCTGGAGAACCAGATCTGTTTGTGTTAGACATGTACTAAGAAAAGCTGAAAGAGAAAACTAGCTATATTTGTAGATTCTTTAGGTTGCTAAATTTAGAAATAGAACACTGGAGTTTTCAAAATATGACTTAAAGATTGAAAAATGGAACATTCAAATATATTGTTCGCCTTTATTAGGTGTTACTTTCTTGTTCTCCTGCACAGATAGAAAAGGGTAAATCTTTCAGCATTTCCTTAGGTATAACAGTAACTGCAGTGATTTTTTTTTGACAATTCTTTCAGACCTCAGCTATCAAATATGCTGCACTGTCTGCCACATCGCTAGGAGAAAATGTGTTGAGCACAAACCACAGTGATCCAGTGAGACAAACAGGTACTCATGGTGCCTCAGACCAAGTAGCTGCCAAGTCAACTAGTGCAGAAGGTAAGATGCTGACATTTTAATTCTTCTGTCAGGCAGTATTTGTGTAATCTATAGACAGTTAATGAAATTAAAATGTCAATATATTGCCTGTGTATTGGTTTTGCAGCCACATTGACAGAAAATGTTCCTCCCAGATCCATTGTCAAAAAGTAAATAGGAGTTGCCCTAGCTGAACTGTGCTGTTGATAGAAACACCTTTAGTCAACATAAATGTGCTTGTAACATTTTATTTATTCCCTAAAAGTAGAGGAAAATAACCTATTAATATTTTAATACGTTTTACAGCAGGTAACTTCATTGCTTAAAATAATCTTTGCCTGTTTAAAAAAGACTGTCTTTTTGCTTTTTAATTAAAGGAAATAGTGTCTTTCAGAGGGATATCACACAAAATTGTTAGCAAAAATCTATATGACACTGGAAAGAATTTATTTGCATATTTTACAACAGAATATCGGTTACACTCCCTTTTTCATAAACTAAAGGAAACAATGAACTGTTCCTGTCATTCTTGGAGGCAAAGCCTGGAACTTTCAGACTTGAGCAAGTATATGTACAGGCCTTGTTTCCCTTCTGAGGGAGATTCTCCTTTATTAAAGCTTGTGATCATTTGAAATGCTAATTTGAATAAAAAGTACAAATACTTATTACTTTTAAAAACACATTCTAAAGATATTTTAACATTAAGTGGAGAACTTTTTATTTCAGCAAATGTTATCTGAGCACCTGGTAAGGTTTATTAAAACTGGATATAAAATCGAAATTCTTCAAAATACTTAGTCACTTCTGATTGTCAGTTGTACACTGACAATATTTAAATAATACTAAAATTAATTAATATAATATTAAATACTAATATTACAATTTTAACAATACTGATTGTGTTTATATGTGAGTACTAATATCATTTTTGTGCATTTGAACTTCCATTTCTGACTACTTAACATTGACCCAAGTTACTATCCCTGAAGACTGAAAGAGCAGGTTTTGTTCTATAGTTGTCATTACTTCAGTAGAACATAAAAGGGACTTTGTTGAACTGTTCTCATGGTCTTGTAGGTTGCAATGATGCTTTTGTAGAAGTGGGCATGCCAAGAAGTCCATCCCATTCAGCAAATACCAGTGATCTGAAGCAGATAATGAGCTCTTCCAAACAGGCCTGTACTAAGAGACAAACAGTTGAATTATTGCAAGGCACCAAAAACTCTCATTTACAGTAAGTTAAATGTACAAATACAATTAACAGAAGTTTTGCCATACAAAGATACTTAACATGCTGTTGTAGGTAAAAGGGATGGTACAATGATAAGATTCAAAGAACTGATTTAAATTAAGCTTTATTTTTAATCCCGTTGGTTATTAACATACACTGAGTTTATCTGACAACTACAAATTTGGATGCTTTTTGTACGTGCTGTTTTTCTTTGCTTTGAGAATCATAGGAATGTCTAGATTGGGAAAGACCTGTACAATCATTTAGTCCAGTCATCAACCTAACACTACCAAGGCTACACCTTAAACCTGTCGCCTGTCACCCTGAGCACCCCAGCTAATTGGCTCTTAAACACCCCAAGGATAGGGACTCCGTCACTGCCCTGGGCAGCCCATTCTAATGCCTGACAACCTGCTCAGCAAAGAAGTTTTTCCTGATATCATAGAATCATAGAATGTTAGGGCTTGGAAGGGACCTAGAGAGATCATCTAGTCCAACCCTCCTGTCAGAGCAGGGTCACCTAGACCAAGTCACCCAGGAACAGATCCAGGGGGGTCTGGAATGTCTCCAGAGCAGGAGACTCCACAGCCTCCCTGGGCAGCCCCTGCCAGGCTCTGGCACCCTCACTGGGAAAAGTTTTTCCTTGTGTTTCCCCTAAACCTCTTGTGCTCCAACTGACTCCCATTGCCTCTTCTCCAGGCTGAAGAGCCCCAGCTCTCTCAGCCTCTCCTCAGCAGGGAGCTGCTCCACTCCCTTCAGCATCTTGGTGCCCTGCACTGGACTCTCTCCAGTAAATCTCTGTTCTTCTTGAACTGGGGTGCCCAGCACTGGACACAGTATTCCAGGTGGGGCCTCACCAGTGCAGAGTGGAGGGAGAGGAGAACCTCCCTTACCCTGCTGGCCACACTTCTCCTGAAAAGAGACTGCCCACTTCTACTTGACACCCACTCTGCAGATATTTGTAAACATTCATAAGATCCCTTTTCCATGCAAAACAGCCCCAGGGCTCTCAGCCTTTCATGGAATCACAGAGTGTCAGGGGTTGGAAGGGACCTAGAAGCTCATCTAGTCCAACCCCCCTGCCAGAGCAGGGGCACCTAGACTAAGTCACCCAGGAACAGATCCAGGTGGGTCTGGAATGTCTCCAGAGCAGGAGACTCCACAACCTCCCCAGCAGCCCCTGCCAGGCTCTGGCACCCTCACTGGGAAAAAAAATTTCCTTGTGTTTCCCCTCAACCTCTTGTGCTCCAACTGACTCCCATTGCCTCTTGTGCAGTCACTGGATGGCACTGAGCAGAGTCTGGCTCCACCCTCCCTACACTGCCCTGAACATCTTGACAGACACTGCTGAGCTCCCCCCTCAGTCTCCTCTTCTCCAGGCTCAAGAGCCCCAGCTCTCTCAGCCTCTCCTCAGCAGGGAGATGCTCCACTGCCTTCAGCATCTTGGTGCCCTGTACTGGACTCTCTCCAGTAAATCTCTGTCTTTTCTGAAGTGGGGTGCCTAGCACTGGACACAGTATTCCAGGTGGGGCCTCACCAGTGCAGAGTAGAGGGAGAGAAGAACCTCCCTTACCCTGCTGGCCACACTTCTCCTAATGCATCCCAGGATCCATTGGCCTTCTTGGCTGCAAGGGTGCATTGTTGGCTCATGGTCATCCCCCTGTCCACCAGGACCCCCAGATCTTTTTTCCCAGAGCTGCTCTCCAACAATTTAGCCTCCAGCCTGTACTGATCCATGGGGCTGTTCTTCCCCAGATGCAGCACTTTACACTTGCTCTTGTTCAATTGCATTCAATGTCTCCCTGCCCAGCTCTCCAGGCTGTCCAGGTCTCTCTGGATGGTAGCACAGCCTGCTGCTGTGTCAGCCACTCCTCCCAGTTTGGTGTCAGCAGCAACCTCGCATGGATCCAAGTGAAACCTCCCCGGCTCAGCTTGAATCCATTTCCCCTTGTTCTGTCCTCTGTTGCTGGGTTAAACAGGCTGACTCTCACCTCTGTAACCCCCCTTCAGGTAGCCACAGAGAGTAATGATGTCTCCCCTGAGCCTCCATTTCTCCAAGCTAAACAACCCTAGCTCCCTCAGCTGCTGCTCAAGGCCCTTCACCAGAAGAAAATTAATGCCTTTCACTTCTCACAAAAATGAGGATTTTTTTTTTTTTCAGAGGGACTTTAATTAGCTATTTGTATGGATACGTATTTTCACTTTCTCCCTTATTGATTGCTTTGAGAACAGTTCTTAACTGACAGCCTTTTTCCTTTTGCGTGTACCTGAGACTTTTGCTTCTTAGAAAAACAGTCTTCAAGGCATAGCAGCATGTTCTCAAAACACTTGTCTCAATGATTTTTTGTTTGTTTTTCTAATGAAACAGCAGTGGCAAAGGCTCTTTTGAGTCATATGTCTTGGTANTAATTAGCTATTTGTATGGATACGTATTTTCACTTTCTCCCTTATTGATTGCTTTGAGAACAGTTCTTAACTGACAGCCTTTTTCCTTTTGCGTGTACCTGAGACTTTTGCTTCTTAGAAAAACAGTCTTCAAGGCATAGCAGCATGTTCTCAAAACACTTGTCTCAATGATTTTTTGTTTGTTTTTCTAATGAAACAGCAGTGGCAAAGGCTCTTTTGAGTCATATGTCTTGGTAAGATAGGTTTTGTACTTAACACAGTGTTTTGTCTTATCTGCTTTAAGTGTTATTTTTACTATTCCCTTGGGCAACTGTTTATCATCACTACCTCATTTATTTACAGGTAAAAATTTTGATGTCTTTGATTAATTCTGCTCTGATAGTTTAGAAATCCAAGGATTCCTGCTTTACCAGACTCAGTTGTTTATATGTCAGTTTGTTGTTTGCAAGTCTTGCTCTCTGTTGAGGATCTAATACAGTTCCCTTAGGACATTTTCCTGGTGTAGTTTGTAGCAGATGAGTTAATCTGTGACCTATTCTAGACTGTATTCTATGCTCCTGCTCTGGCAGGAGAGTTGGACTTGAAGATCTCTAGGGTCCCTTCCAACCCCTGACATCCTGTGATCTAAAACACGATCTTTGCTCTAAGCATTAAACATGGTTGAGTTTTTAGAGAGAAAAGCTTATGTTAAGAGGTTCATTGGCATGTTGGACTGCAACTGTTGCAACTTTAAAAGCAAGTAGGACCCAAGTTACCTTGCTGTTCTGTTAGAACTGCTGAGACTTTGGAAATATTGCTAAAAACCTTGAGATCTTTGTGTACAGGCATTTATTGATTTTTGCTACCAAGCTTCTCAAGGTAAAGCTTGATTATTAAAATTGCATTGAATGTGGACTGCTCGTGAAAAAGAAGACTGGAATTCATCCTGGCTTTACTTCTGCAGTACGGGAGAGAGGCTGCTCTCAGATGCAGAGTTAAGTGCTTCTGAAAGTCCCATGGCTGATAAAAAGGCTCCTGGAAGCGAGCGGGCAGCGGAGCGAGCAGCAGCTGCGCAGCAGAACTCGGAAAGAGTACGTCTAGCTCCACAGCCAGCATTTGTGAACATGCAGGTATGTCTGCCAAATCCCAATCCAGTACAAAACTTGGTCATTGCAAAGTGAGCTGACCACAGAATGCAAACGTGGCTGTTGACTAGTAAACCGACCTGCCGTTACCATTTCAGCAAATCATTTCCCACCAATGGCTTTAACTCTTCCAAATGAAGAGTGGGTTGTCAGCTTAAGTCTTGAAGGCAAAGAAACCCTTGTGCTCCTGTTGAATAAGAAAAACTAAGTAAATTGGATGGCTATATTAGTCTACACAAGCATCATTTGTATATTTAGGCTTGCTAATCCATATTTGAAATAGGTGAAACTTGGTCCCTTCCAACCACTACTATTCTGTGATACTGTGATTTAACCAGGGATATTTAAACTTCAAATCTTGGATTGTCATAGGTGGTGCAAATACAAGTTGGTTTTCATGCTTTTCACATGAGTTTAGTTGTTCTCTTCTAAAAAGAACTTAAGAGTTTAATAGGACTGTGGTGCCTAGATTTGCTAAGATACCATTTTCTTGTACTGTTGAGAAATGTTCAAAATGCTATGAACAAATAATGAAGGTAGAGAAACTATGCTTGAAAGATGTCATGCTAAAAAAAGTAAAGATAAATTCTGCCTAAACAGTTTGTACATAGTGCTGCAGCCTCACTCTGATGTTAGTTAGTTCATCTTTGTTACAGATGATGAATACGTGAATTCAATAAAAGTGAATACTTTAAGTAACTAAAGCTCTAGACTGGACTACAGCCAAATTATTGTGCAGTTTCTCCTAGATGTATTCAATGGCTACTTTCAAAACCATTGTTTTTAGAAAGACCCAAGTACTGAAATGACATTTAATGAGAATGGCAATTAAGATATCTTCTGCATGTTTAATTTCTAGGCATTTGACTATGAACAGAAGAAGCTACTAGCAACCAAAGGTATGTGAATAAACAGTGACTTTTGAAAAGTTTGTAAGTACAGAGATGAAAGGATTTTCTGAAATTTCTGTTTGTAATTTAATATTTTTTTATCAAATCTAAAGCTAATAATTGAAACACTTGTATATTATATTTCATATTCCAAAAATTTCTTAATACAAACATAGCATGAAATACTGAATAAATGTATGAAATGCAGAATAAACAACTTGCAGCGGAGATTCGCTGTGTGAGTGCATCCATATGCAAATGATTCATATGGCTTTCAGACATATTTTTTATTTGGGTGCAAATTAAACTTTAAGAAACTTCTAAGCAAAGTTGCTACTTATTTTGGGGATAAATTAACTTTCAAAACTGATAAGGGACTTAATTACACATTTGATCCCTGTTTAAATCAAATACCCCCACACCAAACAGCCTTCTCTTTGAAACAGGTATTCTTTTAGCTTCCTAGTAGCTTCTGAAGTTTAACTGTTTCCTGACAAAGTAAATTGCCTTGAGGATGGGTAGGATTCAAACTGTGTAGCTAGTGGAGTTGTTTAGAATTTACCACTTGGTGGGCTGCAGTCTGTTAGCATACATGACTGCAGGATTATCACATCAGTACCTTTGCTAAAATTGAGGTTTACTGATTTGTTTCTATTTTTTTTTTTTTCAGCTATGTTAAAGAAGCCAGTTGTAACAGAAGTGAGAACCCCAACAAACACATGGAGTGGTTTGGGGTTCTCTAAATCTATGCCTGCAGAAACTATCAAGGAACTAAGAAGAGCAAATCATGTATCATACAAGCCATCTATGACAACTACATATGAGGTATAAAAAAACTATACAGTAATGGAAATTTATTTCTAGTGAATGACATGGTAGTTTCTATAGAGAAATGTCTAATTTCTGTAAATAGAAGTCTTGCAAACACATTTTTTTTTTTTTAGCTTTCTTTTCAGGGTTCTATGCATTTTTTTGATGGTGAAAAATGTTGCTTATGTGAGTATTAAGTCATATGAAATACATTCAGCCCAGCACACAAAAGTATATCTGCTTTATAAATCTTACTCTAGCTTTATAGAAATCTTCTCCTGAAACTATATTTGTTTAAACTTACAGCAATTTATAGGACCAAATGTCTTAATAGTTTTAGACAAATGGTAGGAACTTTGTAACCTATTTAAAACAATGTGTATATACCAGATAAACTATATCATGTGGTTCACTGTGTGGTGGAACAGTACAAGAAATGTATGCAGCTCATCTTCTGTTGTGAAAGATGTAGCATTGGAAGATCTATCTTTGTTTGCACTAATCACTGGGCCCAGAAATTTCTCAGGGAAAAGGCAGCCACAGGATTCAACAAGTCTATTCAGAGGCCCACCATGGGCATCTTGCTGGGAATTTGTTCATTACTTTTCAACAGTGTTCTGAAGTAGATTTTTAGTGCATTTCTTTGCTGTAATCTTTCCCAGGCTCCATAAAGGCCTCTTTTACTTTATTTCTGTCCTACTTATATAAACTGTAAATGGTATGTTTCTTCAGGACCGAGACTTCATGTATCTTTTCTTGAGGATTTATGTACCTTTTAATGCAAAAGAAATATTCATCCATAGTAAAAATGTGCCTTGGTGTTCCCCACTTGACATTTGAACTTGTGCTATTCAGCTACATGCAGTAGGTTTGGATACACATAATGCACATAACTAGGGGTAGAGAAGCTACAACCAAAAGCTGTGAAATTTTTTTTGTTTACAGATTCACAGATTCA
>VYZU01007767.1:0-34444 GCA_013401355.1 Ceyx cyanopectus
TTCTGTGATTCTGTGAAGCCTGAACAGACAGCTCTTCTAGACCTAGTAAAAACATTGCTGATTAGAAAACATCCCTTTCTCCCTCTCCATTCATTCATCTCTCTTGTAACATGCTGTACATATCATACTGGTGTGCAAGAAAGCAGCTACAGGGCACCATTTAAGGATTAAAAATGCTTCTGGAGAGAAGAGGCAGGATCCACAAGCCACTGCCACCTTATAATGCTGGGTAGATTCAGCCACTGTTAAATTCCTGACATATTTAAAAGGATAATTTAGAGCACATTTTTTTTCCCTCAGTTTTACAGCTTGGAAGCTGTAAATTAAATTGAAAAAAAAAATTAATTTCTAGCATTAAACTAGACAATGGCATCTTTTCCACCCCCCCCTTTGCATGCTGCAACTGGAACTGCTTGCCATGGCAACAAAATCCTGCCATTTTATATCCTGCCAAAGGCTTCTTTCCTCCTCCATCACTGACCAAACCTGAGCAGAAAGTGAGGAGCACCTTCTGAGGGGCTGCAAAGACAACTGGGAAAGCAACTTCACAGACTGAAAATTAATCTGTATAATATCTCCCTATTTTGCATTTTAATTTTTCAATCTTTTCTGATTGCACCCATTATTTGCATACCTTCCAGGCCACAGAAAAAGATCTTTAATATCATTTATCATCATCTGCAGCTTACATCTGACATTATTTATCAAATCATTTCCAGCTTGTTTAAAGAGGAAAAAAAAAATGGGCTGTTTGGGAGAAAATGATCCTATTCTGAAGCCAGGAATGAAGGGGATGATGAAACCCATTCCCTGGGTGGAATCCCTGCAGCTCCTGGAGAGCTCAGCACCAGCCTGAGCTGGTTTTAGCAGTGCTAAAAATATGATACCAGTAAGAGGGGGCAATAACAGGCAGCACATCTGCAGCAACAGCAAGGCAGATGGAAGATCCACACTATACATTTCTGCTCATCTATTTCTGCCCCTGTGTGCTCACCCTATCTTCTGGCAGTAGACAAAGCCACTCCTGCATTACTGATTTACTAAAAGGGACTCTGGCATTAAAATGAAGAGCCCGTGTGGCAGAAAAGGGGAAGAAAAGGATTACACTTAACTGCACTTATTAATAAAATATAATATAAAATTAAATTTAAAAATATAAAATAAAAATAATAATAAAAAAAATAAAAAATAAAAAATAAAAAAAAAATAACATAACATAACATAACATAACATNAAATAAAATAAAATAAAATAGTCTTCACAAGGGGGCAAGGAAAAAGAGCCTAGAAATTACAGACCAATCAGCCTCAGCTCCAGCCCTGGAAAGGGGATGGAGCAGCTCATTCCAGGGCTCATCTCTCAGCACAGGGAAGAAAAGAAGGTTACCAAGAGTAGCCAGCATGAATTCACTAAAGGGAGCTCATGGCTGATTTATCCAAAAGCTTTCCATGCTGGTGTGACTGAATGGGTAGGGAGAGCAGGGATCTTGTTACCTTGGCTTCAGCAAGGCTTTTGACACTGTCTCCCATCACATCCTCATGGGTAAGCTCAGGAGTGTGGGTTAGCAGGGCAGACAGTAAGATGTGTTGGGAACTGGCTGAACAACAGAGCTCAGAGGGGTGTGACCAGTGGTGCAGAGTCCAGCTGGTGTCCTGGAGCTAGTGGTGTTCCCCAGGAGTCAGATCTGGGACCAGTCCTATTCAACATCTTCATCCATGACCTGCAGGAAGGGCCAGAGGGCACCCTCAGTCAGTTTGCTGATGGTACTAAACTGGGAGCGGTGGCTGACACACCAGAGCTGAGCTGCCATCCAGACACCTGGGCAGGCTGGAGAGCTGGGAAAAGGCAACCTCATGAAGTTCAACAAGGACAAGAGCCCTGCACCTGGGAAGGGACACCACCAGGCACCAGAACAGGTCAGGGCTAGACCTTCTGGAAAGCAGCTCCATGGAGAAGAACCTTGGAGTCTCCCAACTGCCTGTTCCTGGGCACTCCTGCTGAGCATCACTTCATTATCACATCAATCCCCAATTCCCTAAGCCCTGTAGGATTAAGTTGCTCCTTCAGTTTGAAGGGAAGAATGAGGCCAAACCAGGCAAATGCAGTGTTTTCAGCCTGGAGCACTGCAGGGATCCAGACAGGTCTGCTTGGGGCTTCCCGGGTAAAGCAGCACAGTTAATTAACTCTGGGTTGATTAATGGTGCTCTCTCAGTTGAAGAATTTATTATGTTATTATACACCAGGTCATAATTCCTGAACAGCCACAGCTAAACGCCATTCCTCACAGTCTACTCCTTCAGCCTCATCATGTAAAATTAATTGCTACTTGTTTGGTAATTAATATGAAATCTTTTCACTCGTGCACCATAAAACTCACCACTGACTGGTATGTTCCTTCCTGAACAGCCAGGAATCAACAGGGCTATTTTCATACCTTGGGAAGAACTCCTCTTTCCAAGCAGGGGGGAGATGGGGGGTGGCTTTGTTCTTTGTAGTGGAGCTTTTCTGTGCTGAGGCAATTCACCAACAGAGTTGTTTGCAAATAATTAATCAGCAGTTACTCTAATTCCATGGTGCCCTGAGACAGCCCAGTAAAAAGATACTCAAAATCAAAATTTGAGGCAAAAACCAAATTCTCATCATAGAATCACTGCCACAGAATCATCATGGAATGCCTTGGGTGGGAAGGGAGCTCTAAAGGCTGAGGGCTCCAGAGCTGGACACAGGGCTCCAGAGCAGAGCAGCAGGATCCCCTCTCTCCATCTCTGCCCACACTGCTCCTGCTGCAGCCCAGGATTTGACCACCAGCCTGTGGTGGAACCCCCCAGCACCTCGAGGTGAGCCAGGGCACTCTCTTGAGTGAGAGACCAGTGTCCCAAACTGCAGGCAGGAACAACATCAGTTCCCAGGAGTGCACTGGGGAACAGACCCTGCAGCCTCACCTCTGCACCCAGCCAAGGAAAACTCCTTCTCTTGATGTCAAACAGGGGATGTGGGCAGCAGAAATTAGATTCCCCTGGTTTGTAAACTCAGCCCCCAGCAGAGAGATGCTTTTCCACTGATTTCACTTGCCAGGGATCAGCACAGCTCCACAGGGAACACAACCTGCATACATTCATATGGTGAGGCACAAGCCACAGCAAACTTTGTCCCTCTATTGAGAGATTGACCTTACTGGTGAAATATCCCCCATGGTTTAAAATGCTGATGTGTGCTCAAGGATCAATTAACACAGTAGCTGAACACTGGGTTAAAAACAGGCCCCAATCTGGACTGTTTGCTCTTGAAGCTTACTATTCTGAAACAGAATGGACCAAAGAACTCTCTAGACAAGTGTCTGAAAGCAGAGAGGTGCTGAAACCCCTCTTGTAGAGGATGGAGACCAGTGTGTCTGCACAGAGTCAGCTCTAAGGAGTCACACAAGGGTGTTCAGACAGCTGTGGGAACAAGGAGTGCTGAAGATCCTGGGCCTGCTCCATGCTGTCATTCCTGGCTGCTTTTGCAGGCAGCTCTCTGGTAAATCCCACACCTGCCTTGGAGGGCAAGAAGCAGTCATAAAAAACCAGTAAAGAGATGCAAACTCTACACACCCTCAGACTCAGGTCCAGCTAGTTCCCTCCCTGGGCTACCTGGTGACACAGGCTACCCAGCTGTGTGAGCTACACTTACCCTGCTCTGTGCAGGAGGGCCAACTGTTCAGCTCCATTTGTTCCCACTTGCAGTGAAGAAATCCCAGTCCTCTGGGTAGCAGCACAAATTCACCAGGCTTCGTGAAAAGGCTTCTAAAAGGAGCACCCTTTTTGCAGCAGAAATGAGATTCTATGTCTCTAGGGAATCAACAAAACTCCTGAAATGGACCTTGTGTCAGCATCCCCCAAGGGTACCCAAGCTGCCCACCAGAAGCAGGGCCACATCTCCCACCAGAGGAGCAGGATTACACCTACAGGATCAGGGCTTGTTTACATTAAAAGAAAGACATTTCATCCCGTGCCAAGCGGGATGAAGCAGGATCACTCACCTAAGCTCACTCCTTTGGAAGTGTTCCTGGAGTCAATGACTAAATAAGTCCCTCTCTTGATTTTAAATTGGAGATAAATGCTGCGTGTCAGACTGGCAAGCACATTAAAGCAGCTGGAGGCACAAAGACAATACGGGGTATTTCAGGCCTTTGTTCTCTCATTTTTTCCCCTTGGCATGTTGAACAACTGAAGACCACACTGAGCAAATGAGTGTTTTATCTGCTAATAGCACAGATCCCAGATCTCCACATCCCAGGCTCTCTGCTGGCACCAGCTCACACAGCAAGAGAGACACCAGCCCAACCTGTGGCCTGTGGACCCAGTCCCCTGCACTGCTTGGCTGCACAGAAGACAAAAGAAATCATGTTTGTTCAAGCAAAAAACCAACAGAAACACAAACAAACCAACCCAGCAAAAAAACACTTAAATTAAAAAAAATCTATATAGGAAGGTGGTGATGAAAACATTAATGAAAAGGAGATGTTGTCCACTTCTGGAAGCATGGAAAAAAATAACTTTCTCCATAGAAGTGTAACACAAAAAGATCACAAAAAATGCCAGACCAGAAATGCTTAAGCAGCAAATGATTCCTCCCTAATAATTATTTGCAGCCTCTGTGCCATTCAGAATATCAACACATGGAGCAATCCTACACATACATAATAGTCCAGGGGGGTTTCAGAAGGGGAAAACACAGGGAAAAGGGAAAAAAAAATAATAAACAGCCGCCATTTTTGGTTGCACATCTGCAGCCAGGAAAGACTTTTTCTTCCTCCCCCCCCCCCCCCCCCCCAACCCAGAGCAAAACACATGCAAATATCTGTCAAAAAAATACTTTTTCAGGCTGTCACAATTACCCAGCCACAACTAAAGGCTGCAAATTTGTTGACCCACTGCTTGCAAACTTCAATAATGACCTCAAACCCTGGGATAAAACTGGAAAAACCATTTCCTGGCTTGCAAGGTGATTTTGCAAAGCTTGGATTCCCACCCGTGGCCAGGCTGAAGGGCTCCAGCATGCTGCTACATGCTTCCAACCAGGCAAAGAAAACAAACCTGAAGCCACAGACAGCAGCTGAGGGAAATTTCCAGCCAGCAAAATAAAATATAAAGTGACAAATGTCAGATATGTAGCTCTGGTGGGGTGTGTGTGTGAAAAAACCTATTAATTTTTCAATGGACATAGCTGAAAAAGCCAAGTTTTTTAGCTAATAAAGAGGTATTAGCTCACCTGTATGTCCAACAGCAAACACGGGCAGCAACATGTCAAAGCTGGGCATTTAAGAAAAGCAGGAATAAAAAAATAATAATCATACAGAAGAAATGGTCAGTGTTGTCAGAATCCCTGGATATGCTGAAGGGGGATTTAGATGTGGGTTTGAGGGACGTGGTTTAGGGGTGAACTGTGTAGAGCAGGGTTCATGGTTGGACTGGATGATCCCAAGGGGCTTTTCCAAACAATGATTCTGTGATAATCCACTTGGGAATGTTTCCCTAACAGGATCCGGCTCCTACCTCCAGCATCTGGCTCCTGTGGCCATCTGATGATGTTAGAACCTGTATGAGCACCACTGGGGGTGGTTAATCTAGATTAACCAGAAGCCTAACTACACAACATGCTGAAGCACTGATGATTCTGTAAAACTAAAGCCCACAGCCAGCCTGAAATGACAGCTCCTGAAGAGCAAGCTGCCCATTTCTCCAGCACACAGACACCTGCTTATGGCAGGACATCTTTGGGAAGAGCCTGAAGACAGCCCAGGATGCTGAGGCAGCACAGGGATGGATGTTCCATCATCAACCCCACATCCCAGGGTATCTGCCTCTCCAGCAATCATGACACCCTGACCTCTAGAAAGAGCTCTTGAAGGTTTTCTCTGCTGTTTTCCAGGGACTCACCCCCTGAGAGCAGCTCACAACTGAGCACTGCCCCCGTGCTGGGGGTGTTGGGGGGTTGGACTTGAGCATCTCCAGGGTGCCTTCCAACCCCTGGCATCCTGAGCTGGAGCAGCAGTGACCAGCTGGCTCCAGCCTGGGTACTTGCATTCCTGGGTGACAAGAATCATCTGCCCACCCCCAAGCCATGCTGTGGATAAAAACACCACCCAGCACAAACTGAGCACCCAAGCCGGGAGGAGCATTTCTTCCTCTCCTGAACGTAGTCATGACAACCACATCTTCAGCTCAGATATGAACACAAGAGGTCAGGAGGCACTCCTCATGCAGATAAAAAACCCCACACCTCCAGGGCAGCCAGGAGGGGAAGTTGTGCTGGGTTGCTGCCTGCAGCACCCTGGGAACAGCCCCAGCACCTCAGAGCAGTCATTGCAAACCCCCCAGCAGCACTACACAGCAGCTGCTGGAGGGTTGATCTGCTCAAGGAATACCTTGGATAGAGTTGACAGTGCTATCCAGGGATGCTGGTGCTTTCCTTTGTTAGTCTGGAGTTTTTATTTCATTTCAAACACACAGAGCCATGCCTCACAGTATGTACAGCAAGCCTGGAAACATCACAGCTCTGGAAAGACAATGGCAGCTTCAGTGGAGCTATTTTAGTCCAATCACATTTTTATTTCACAAGAAAGAAGAGAAAAACACTCATGGATAAATTCCTCCCTTCTTCCTTCCCCCCAGTTACCTTTGTTTTGTGGCTACCTGAGTATTTTGGACTAAACCAGGTTTTCTCTTCCTTGCTGTGAGCCCTTTCAAAAACACTTAGCAGCCTACAGATTAATACACACCTTATTATGACCTAGCAATGACACAAGGGGAGGGACTGTGGGACTTCATGCCATGCAAAACCAGCCCCTGGGCTGCATGTGGCCATGGGGCACAGGTTCACTGCTCCTGTTTTATACAGCAGGTCCAGGAGCATCCTCTCAGATGCATTTCACTGTCAGAAGATACAGAAAGTCATGTCAAACATGATCAACATTCACTGCAGAGATGGTTAAAAAAAAAAAAAGCTAAGACAATGAATGGATAGAAGTTTTAAGATTCAGAGTAATGTTTTCAATATTTCTATATGTTTAGAAGAGCAGAACATTTACAAGTGCACAGACACACCACCAGCAACAAAGACTGTAATCACCAGCATTTAAGTTCTATGAATTATCTGGGGTTGTTTTCATCTTAACATTCAGTCATTCAAAAATGGCTAAGTGTGGGCTTACTGAAGCAAGGAAAGCCTTGGAAGAAATTCATGCAGAAACAAAGGATGGTAGAAAACACTTGTGGTGGGTAAATGATTGAAGGGTTTCTCGTGGCCCAGCTGATAAGCTGGCAGTTCCCATCACTGGAAGCACATCCCAGTAACCTACACAAATGCTAAACTCTGTAAGTCATCCTGCTGAAGGAGTGAGGCACTGGCTGCAAGCACAGGGACAGCTCTGGCCTGCAGAGAACAAGCTCCTGAGGTGCTGCAAGTTCCCACTGCCACAACTGCCTCCATCCTCCAGAGCAGAAAAACACAGCACAACTGATCCCACAGCTCAGCCAGCCTGAGCACGGGCAAGAGGAATGAAAATCTCCCCGGGCACATCAGCCTTGGCCACAGATTCATCCCTGTTTAGCCTGGGTCTGTCCATAAACACATGGGGCTGGTGCTGCTGTGTCTCTTTCAGTCAGAGGTGGGCCACCCTGGAGGAGGCAGCCCTCAAACCTGAGGTAGATGAGAAGCACTCCTTGGCCTGAGGAAGGCCCCAGTGCTGTGTTACAGATGCTCAGGCTTAAGTGTTGGAAAGGCTCTGCTGGCCAAATTCACAGCAAACTTCTGCACCTGGCTTGAGAGGAAGCATCACAGCAGCTCTGAACAGATCCTCCCCCTCCTCCAGAATCTCAAAAGTGAAAGAAAAAGATCTGGTGGAGAAACAAGAAGAACAAAACAGAGCCAGCAGGGTAAGCACAGGTGTCTAAGGGACAGGAGACACTCTCACAAAGAAAAACCATCACACTGTGTCCCAGGTGCCTGACCAGGAACCACCAGGAGAATCCACCCATGTTCCCAGCATCCAACAAAAAGCAGGTGCACTGCTGGGGCAGAAAGCAGCTCTCAGGAGCCTGATCCCTCGGTTCCAGAAGGGAAAAAGCCAAGAGTTTTCTGCAGCAATATAGAGTTCACCAAGCCCTCATCCACTTGACTTAAATCTGTTTTGACTTCTGCTGCTGAAGCAAAATCCTCGCTGCAAGATGGCAGCAACGGTTTAGAAACTCTCCAGGCAGTAAATCCAAGGGCTTTCATGAAACATGTAAAAGAGCACTGAAAAGGCACCATTCCAGTCTCCAGTAACGTGGGGATTTTTAACATCGTTGCTTGCTGCTTGGATTTTGAACACGCAGATCCTACCTGCATCTCCTCCTTTGCCACCCTCACCTTGTGCACACCTCACGGTGTGAGACGTGGTTTCTTTGCCACTCTCAAGCACCACAGCTGAAGATGAGGATGCTCAGGGGCCATAGCAGGAGGCAGCCCAGCAACGCTGCCCTCTGCTCCGTGGCAGAACTCCCTCCATCGAGGCTGTGCTTGGCCCCACACTGCCACCCTGACTTCAGCAGCAGCTTGATCTTTTCAAAACTCTTCCCCACACGCTGGGCAGGAGCTTTGGGCACGTGGAAGGTCTCCCTAGAGAAGCCCAGAGAGTGAGGGAGGTCTGTGATCTCCAGCAAGGGGCATCTGGAGAGGGGCTGAAGGCACCAGGGAGGTCTAAGGCTCCACGCTGCAGATCACAGGCAGGATCACTTTAGAGTCAAAATAGCAGATAAAAAGCACGCAGAGGGTGGAACTGAAGTACGTGGATCGCTCAGGATGTGGAGCCGTAATATCGATATACTACCTGTTTTTTAGTGCTTTTCGCGACCAACGAGAAGAAACTCATTTCCAACTGCGGGGTTTTTCCAGCCGAACCTCCCCGGTGCAAGAGGCCAGAGTGGGGAAAACACCGGGGAGGGCGGCGAAGCCACAGAGCGACCCAGAGCAGCCCAGAAGGCCTTTGGAAGCGAGCTGAGATCCCGCCCCGCCCGGCGGGAGATGTCGGGACCGCAGCGAAGCCCGCGGGGCGGAGGCGGCGGGGAAGGGGCGAGAAGCAGCGAGAAGCGGCGGAGAGCTGCGGGCTGCTCCCCGCCCGGCCCCGCACCGCCCTGGGAAGCCAGCATCGCACCGCCGGAGCCCCCCCGCCCCCCCGCCGAAGCGAGCCGAGGCACCCACCTGGTCGGCGAGCTTGAGCACCGCCATCCTCCGCCTCTCCTCCTCATGCAGCTCCTGCGGCGAGCGCGCCCCGCGCTGCTGCTGCTGCTCCCGCTGCGGCGGCTCCGTGGCGGGGCCGCGAAGGCCGCCTCGCCCAGCCCAAGCCCAGCCCGGCCCAGGAAGCAGAGGAGGGCGGGTTGGCTCGCACGGGCCTCGCCGCCGCCTCCTGCCTCCTCCTGCCGCCTTTGTTCGCGCCGGCGGCCGCTGCCTGCTCGGAGCGGAGCGCGGAGGCCGCCCCGGGGGGAGCTCTCGGTGCCCCCGCCCCGCCACCGGAGGAGCGGGCGCGGGGGGTGAAGAGGAGGGGCTGTGACGCCGGGACCGGGTCTGCCCCGCCGCCCGAAAACGCCCCGGGGTGGGGACGGCCCCGAACGGCGGCTTGGCCCGGACCGGGCGGCTGAGGGGGGTCTTCGGGGGGCACCTACTGCCGGGCCGGAGCCAGAGGGAGCGAAGGCGAAGTGAATATCGGTGAAGGAGATATTCCGAGGCCTCCGCCGCTCACTTTTTCCCCTCACAGTGGAAGCGTTTGTGAAATCCCAACACCACAGGCTCAGCTCAGAGTCTTTCTGGGGGTTGTTTCTTGGTTTGTTTGGGTTTTTTACCTTTTTGGGATCGTAGGTGTTGAGCAGCTGCCTTGCAACAACTGACAACTCCAAGTCTTTTAATACTCCAGCTCTTATTTCACTTTCAAGGACCAGCCTATCAGATAAAGTGAGGGGTTTTTTTTTTGTTAAACAAGCGAGCAAACAATCCCCGTGTGCTGCAGGGGAAAATGAGCATCGACCTGTCAAACTGACCTGGGGGAAACTGCAGCCGCTTTCTCAGATCTGGGACTCAGAGCACAGCAAGACCACACATCCATGGACATAAGGGAGGGGAAAAAAAGAATAAAAGCAGCACGATGAAGGGGTAAATTCTTTCTTAACCCTCAGAGCTGAATCCCCAGAGCATGGGATTTGATTTGAAATCACTGGCACAATGCAGAGCAACAGGAGTTCCAGGCATGCTGAGAGTAATGAGAGTAATTCTGTTTTTCCAAGGACACTGAAAAGGACTGAAGATTTCCCTCTTCCCTTCCTCTGTGCTTTGCACCAGGGAAGCTGTCCCCAGCACTTGGACTATGCAGTGATTTCTGGACTCTCCCTTCAACACATTCAGTACCACTGGGATTTAGGACATTCCAACCCTTGACTGCAGAATGAGGTGACTTTAAGTAGTTAAGAAGAAGAAAAGGGAAGTGTCTTCTGTGGAAGAAAGCCAATCCAAGGAGGAAACAGATGCTGGTTTCAGGCTTCGTTATAAACGGGGATTAAAAATAACACACAGGTTACAACACATTTTGACTCCATCTGTTTTAAAGGGGTGGTCTTACTGGATCCAATACCTGTTCAGAATCTATGAACTCAGGTAGTTTTTACAGTCAGCAAAAGCACAGCAGAGGATTCCAGGATTTCTCTGGAAGTTCCATGTCCTCCTCTCCTGTCCACAACAGCACACAACTCCCTTCCAGGCCTCTGGCTTACCATGCAGGATCAACTCTCTTCTCTAAGCTCTTTTCCTCAGCCACTCTGGATGTGGTTTAGGGGTTTAGGGTTTATGGTTGGACTGGATGGATCCCAAGGGGCTTTTCCAACCTGAATGATTCTATGGTGACTTAGCCCCAGCTGGTATAGTGGAAAGAAACCCTCTGAGGGTGGCTGCTGCATTTGTTCCTGACTGACCTATGGCCAGTTGAACCAGTTGAGCTCTTTATTTATCTTTTTGAACCAGTTGAGCTCTTTATGAAACACAAACACACAACCCCTTACGTATTTTCAAGGGCAAAATAAGAATATGAAGCCTTGAACTTCAGCACTTAAGCAACTTGTGGCTAATAGCAAGACCAAACAGAACTGCCCCAAAGTTGCCTATCATGAGATGTCTTGATCTTCTGGCCACAACACAAGAGGGCTCTGTAGGATGCTGCCCACTGTGAACAGGCCTCTGCCTTTTTTCATCCCCAGAAAAAACAAAGTTCAGCTCCTCCAGTTGCATCTGTAGAACACCACTTGCAGTGGTATTGGCAGTTGTGTGTGCAGGAGCCACTTCCTCACCCAGCCTGTGTGGCAGGAAACCACTTGGCATTCTCAGACCCACTGGGGCTCAACAAAGCTCTCAGGCACGCTTAGATTTCAGCTTGACTTCTACAGAACCCCAACATCATCATCAATGATCTGTCCTTTGTCGAGATCACATGTGGCATAATCTGCAAGCCTTGGTTTGGGCTCTGGCAGGGGGGTTGCACTAGATGATCTTCTAGGTCCCTTCCAACCCCTGACGCTCTGGGATTGTGTGATCTGGGAGCTGCACCAGAGGGAAGGAAAGCAACCTGGCTGAAATCAACCCATCTGCACTGCACTGCTATGGAGAACTGGGACGTGAGTGGGAAGTGGGAACCAGAGCAAGCAGAGGAGCAAGGTCAGGAGTTCTCCCCTAATGGCTGTTCCTCCTGCAGCAGCACAAACGTGTCTGCAGAGCCTCTGTGGCTCCCCACAAGCTCTCCCCCATCTCAGACAGATCTCTGCCTCACTCCGGTGTTTCCGCAGCCCGACAGGATGTGGCCACTTCAGGGCAGCCAAGAGTCTGCAGCACCACCCTCCTGCTGCCTGTTCCTGCTCTGCCTGCACAGCTCAGCTCTGCTGCTGCCTTCAAGCAGGATGATCCCTCTCAGATGGAGGGTGCAATCCTTCCTAGGTGTGTTTGGCTCCTGCCTCTTCCAGAGGATAAAGCAACTGCAGTCAGCACCTTCCTTAGCAGTTTATTTGCCACTGTTGAGCACTCATGCAAGTCAGGGCTGATGGCAGAAGATGTTTTTTGTTATCTCTAACCATTTCTGATGATTTCAGATACCCACCATGCCTCTGGTCTCTACCTGGGGCTTATCCTCTAACAGCAGCACACAAACACCCTGCTATGCTTTCTTCCCCATCCCAGACTCACTGAGTGATGTAGCACCATCAGTATGAGAACACAGTGATGGAAACAAGCAAAGCCAGCAAGAGCTGTGTGAATTTGAAACAGAAGGGCAAACACAGGCACAGCAGGAGACACCAGAGGCAGTGACTGACCAACTTCCCCCTCCTGCACCACTACAGCACACAGGGTGACTGGGGGTGGTGACCTTGAGGATGCTTCCAGCTGCCCTCTCTAAGTCTTCTCCCTTCTGCCTTGCTACCATTTCTTTGCACAAGGCAGAATATATTGGATTATTTCTTTCCTGAGCAAGATTCTGTTCATCTCATGATATTGCTTTTTCCTCCTAGATGGACTTGTTTAATATTTTACATGGTGTTCTTACAGTTGGTCTTAGCTACACCTCTCCTGCAGAGCTCCATGTAACCAAACTATGCAGTGAAAGAAGAATTAGGGCAGATATTTTCCAACAGACAAACACCCCCACACACCCCCAAACCTCTTCCAAAAATACAACATACAACCTTAAAACCAAAACCAAACCAAAACACCCCAGGGAGCAGTTGGCCTGGCTCTGCAGCCTGAACTTTGTACCAAAACACTCTGTACCAAGTGGGGCTAAGGCAGTGGATTTAGGAGAAATGGGGACAGGGTGAAAGAAAAGGGAATGAGCAAAACCAAGTTAGTGGAAGTTCAGTATTAAGATTTTCTGAGCTTGGTCCTAATCCATTTATGGCTATATATACAATATCTTAACTGTCCTGGGTCATTAATCTCTTCTGCCATTAATCTTCTAGGGAAAACATGGAGGGACAGCAGAAAGCATAAGGAAATTATGTGTAGGGCTTTCTTGTTCACAGTGCAAGTGTAGGTGAGTTTGAAGCATTACAATCCTACCCACCTCCCCCACCAGCCACCCCCCTTTGGACTTAAAAAGCAGTACCTTCCACCACTTGTGGTCTAAAGCTTTGAGGTTGTTGGGTTGTCATCTAAACCCTCCTTCTTCACTGACTTACATTTTGGAACGTGCCTGACCCTTAGAGAATTCAGCAAGTGGTCCCCAGCAGGTAGGATTCCTGCGGCACTGAAACACCCTCTGAGTGCAACACCAGGTACAAGTTCTGCTGATCCAACAGGTGATGCTGGAAAGACAACACTGATAGTTAAGACACCACACAAACCTCTCTTCCTTCACACAAATAACCCACAGCAATTAGTTATTTGGAATCCCTATCTTTGAAGTCTCCTTTTATTTATTCTCAAGAACAATTTCATTGAACTGCTGTGCTAATTTAAAATCCCGCATTTGCATCTCAGTTGCATCAGGATATTGTTTTAATCTCGTATTTTATGTCCTTGGTCTTTTCTGCTTCTCATTCCCTGTGTAATCCATCCCCCTTCTTCTGTCTGGGGTAAGATATAGCTGATGGGACAGCAGCAGTTGCCAGCAGTGTTGACAAGCAGCAGTCAAAGGAGGAATTTTGGAAGGAAACAACCAGCTCAGCTGGCCAAGGTGGCAGCTTTGAAAGGGAGGAGCATTGCAGGAGCTAACTGAGGAATCCATATCAGTCTAAATCAGGCTCAGAAAGCTGATGAAAACAAAGCAGCCTATCAGACTGTGCTCCAAGATGCTTTATGGTTCAATATAAGCCATGCTGTGCAGTATTCCACATTCCCTTGCAAAAAAAAAAAAAAAAGGAATGCTGGAGTGGAGCTGTGAAGGTCTGTGAAGTAAACTGATTAAAATATCCAAATACACTCAAATACAGATGAGGATTTAAGGGTTGTTTTCAGAGGAACAAAGGGGACATCATGGCACTGGCTTACCTCACACTAACTGGATTATCCCTGGCCATGCTAGAACTGAGAGATGCCCTAATTCTTCCTAGAAGATCATGGGAATTGGCCACTGTGCTCCCTTTTGCTGGAGCAATGCTTGGAGAGAGGAGAGAACCAACATTCCTGGCCTGGAAGCTTGTCTGCAAAGGGGGAATGAGGCTCAGCTCCATCTATAAAAGCCAGAAGAACAGCTCTGAAAAGAACCAGAAACACCAACTCTCTGGGGCACAAAAGCAATGGGAAGGGTAGCCTTGGAAAGAGCTCCTTCAGAAACAAAACTACCTGCAAATTCCAAAACAGAGATCCCCCCTGCAGAGCACAAACCTTTGGAACAGAGGAAAATCCATCTGTGCAGAGACCTTAGCTTAGTTTTACTCATTGCACCTCACACGCTACCAAACTGCCACCCAGACTTGTACTTATAGAGAGCACTCCTGAAGTGGAGGGTGGGGGTTGTTAGGATTGAGATGGTTTATCCCTCATTCTCACTAATTCCTTGCTAAAACCTGGGATTTTACTACTATTTTTTTCTTTTTTTTTCTCCTCAGGGGTTTACACTGTAAGCCTGAGGGAGGAAAAATCCATTTTTTCTTTCAGTGCTTCAGTTGAAGAAGGAAATAAGTAACATGAGCCATGAAAGGACTTTGATCCAGAAGTAGGGAATGTAAATGCTTTACAGATGCCAAACAAGGATGTTTCCAAAGAAAAAGAAAACAAAGCATTCTCTATCCCAACCCCTTTTTCATTTCCAAACAAGGAAAATTTAGGAAGATCTTGATGGAAATTCCAAGAGGTTGTTCTGTTTCTGATCATGATATACATTAGTCAGAATAAACAAGTGATTGATTTGACAGGAGCTTATTGTGTTCCTAGGAGGGAAAAAAATTCATCATTTCTTTAGATCAGGAGTGTCTCTTCAAGCTCCTTTTAAATGGATTTGTCTTTCACTGCAGCAGCCTTTTAGAGCTCCCAGAGTGGGAATACCTGCTGTGGTTACAAAAACAGTGGGAAATACCCTTTATGGCTGGATTAAACAAAGCTCCCCATGTGTGTGCCTGCTCCCAAGCTAAGAATCTACAGATTCAGCCCATATAGATGGGGCCCTGCACTTGCATGATGCCTCAGGGACACGTGCAGGATTCTGCATGAGTGCAGATGTCTCCCCTGATCCTCCTGCAAGCTCAGCTAATGTCACTGTTAACATCTCCAGACATCATCACAAGAAGAAAGCAGGTCAGGAATGAGCTTCTGAGCTTATGGTACAAGCTGCCTTACTCCCTCTTAATTCTTTAAACCCCAGAGCACAGTCAGCAAGGAAAAAAAAACCCACCTTGCAGCATGAAGCAGGCAGTGTTCAGAGATGGGTGATGAATGCTGGAATGATCTCTGGGGAATTGCAAGGTGAGAGCTCATTCCATTCTCTCTCATACCAAAACTGTGGATGGATCAGGATGTTCCTTTTTTGCTTTACAGCCACTGACAGAAGGCTCTTCTCTCCCAGCACCAGGACAGATGGCCCCAGATCACTCCAGCAGCCCTGGATGTGCTTACAGAGCTGATTTACAAGCAATGCTAACAGAAAGATCACAGTCAGATGCATGTTCATTCCTTTGAGGGGGGAAAGAAAACTCCAATCCACAGAGGCAGAATTCCAGAGGCAGGTAACAAGGAGGCCCCAAGAAATAGGAAGGGAGCAAGAACAGAAGATTTTAGCAGATGTGTGAGGAAATTCTGTGATTTCTAACACCAAGAAAATAACCAGTGTATGAAAACACAGTAACTCCAGAAAAGTTTGTGCTGCCAAGGACTGAAACACCCCAGAGGTACCTCAGCACAAAGCAGCACAGAAGGAAACTGAGTGGCTACAAGAGAAAAAAATCAAGCTGCAGAATTTTAATATATACATGGATAAATAAATTCATTAATATGGGAAAAATATTCAGACAGTGGTTCAGATCTTCAGTTCAGCAATTCCTAATTATCTCTTACCTTTCAGTGCAGTCAGAATTACCTTACAACCTACTGTTCCAGGTAAAAGTCACATCTCTTCATGATCATGTTTCTTCTCCGGGTACAGAAGGTACCTGTGCAGAAATATCTACAGCCAACGTAGAGAAGAAATAAATATACATAATATATACATTTAAATTATTTGTATTAAGTGAAGAAATAGCCTTTTCTGAAGGTCATTTCTTTGGTCTTAAAAATTCAAACCCAAGCCACCTGGTTTTCATTTCCTGGCATATTCCTCCTGTCTCAGCTCATACTGTGCTAAAAACAAAGGCTCCATTCTTTAATTGTGAATATCAGAAGCCTTTAACCTCCCTTCAGTTGCTAGTGGCTTAGAATGTGAAAAAGCTAATATACAATATCCTTTTTTACTAGCTAAAATAATAAATAGCCAGTTCCATTCCTTTTATCAGTTGGGCTCAAGATCTGCAGATCCTTGGAGGCTTGGGCTTCAGCATAGAAAAAAAAATATATATGTTTTTCAAGCCTAAATCATTGTATTTGAGCACAGTTCTGTTCTGCTGCTTTGGATAACAAGCAGGAACGAAAAAAAAAAAAAAAAGCCCTTTTTTCATCCAGAAAACAAGGTCTCACAAAAACAGCAACTCTGATGATGATCCCTATCAGAGCCACTGGAACTGATTGAAGACCCACCAGTTATTCTCTTGGGATAATGAGAACAAGCCCATTCATTCACTCCCTCATTTATTCACAGCTCAGAAAACATTTGCTGCTGTTTTGCCTGCAAATCAAAACAACTTAGGAGTAACTTCCCAGAACACTTGGGCTGAGGCTTTGCACCAGGAGTGAGTGCACACAACAGCCTCTGGAAGAGGCAATCCTTCTTCAGCAAGCTTCTGGGAGGCCACACAGCACTTTTCCTGCTGTATGCAGCACCACACTGACCCACACACTGCTATTTTGCATCACAGAGAGTCATATTTACCTCTTCCCTTTTTCAGCAGCTGGCAAAGGGGAAGAGTGTGCAGTTGGTTTGCAGCTGCAGATGAAATAACAGCCAATCACTTCCCTCACACATCAACACTTCCCACTTTTTGTGAAGAACCAGAGACTGGAAAGCTGTTTCCCATCCCACTCCAGTGTATTGGTGAAGGGGGTGTTTATCACAGCAGCTCCCAGATGGAAAATGGGGTGTTGCCTTGGGGGAAAACGTGGAGGAGAATATCAGTGTGATGCAATGCAGTCTGCAACTGGATTTTACAACAGCCACTGCACCAACAGGTTGCAGAAAGTGGCCTGAGAGAGGAAAAAACCCTGCACCACGTGATCTCCTGGGGTCACACAGATGGCAAACTGACAAGGAAAGCCCTTTGGGTTTGGTCTGTCTGTAAAGATGCTGAGCAGAATGTCTGCCACACTGCTAACAGACATCCACCCTCCCCAGCTGTCCCTGTTAGGACCCTTCTGTTACTGAAAACATCCCAAGCTCCCAACTTTTCCTCACACACATCAGAAGCTGCTTCATCATGAGGCATTTTCTGGAGGGAATTCCTTCCCTGACAAGAACAAAAGGTTGAGGTCTGTTCTGGTAATTTCAACTTAAGAAGCATCACATCCGTGTTTTGCTGCACAATGCCTTCAAGTTCTGCAAAAATACTCTCAAAAATCTTACGCTGTACATCAAATTTCTGTTCATGTGAAGAAAATGACACTAAACAATTTCAATCTCTGCAAAAAAAAGGTGAATTAACAACTGCCTTTTGTCTGTGATGACAACTGCCAATGCATTTCAGGGTTATTTGGAAACCTTGATTTACTAACTAACTAAATAAAACTAACTCAACACTGCCTCATGGCAGAAATTCGGGGGGACCTTTTTCCCCATTAAAAAAGACAAGCTAAAAAAATCAATTACAACCAGGAATCACTGTTGTGAAATCAAATATTCCAAGCTAGGGAAAGCCCCAGGCAGTGTTGCTTACTGCAGCATGGCTTACGCTCTGCAAATTCACTGCCTCTTTCCAAATGCATCTCTTGGGGCAGGAGTTCCACAGATCCACCAGTCTCAAGAGGTGGGGGGAAAAAAGGTTGACTGATGAGCCTGCATATGGAGAACTGCTCTTCAATACTCCTTCAGGCTCCATTTCATAGCAGATACTTGGGAGAGCAAAAAAAAAATAAATCCCAAAATAGGAATATCACACATGGCTTTAAGTAAAATTGTCTTTCATCAAACAGATCTCCTTTTTCCCTCCTTCTCAGTTTCTATCTTCCTCAAAAGGATTTTTGAAAATACTTGAGATGGGCTTGAAAAGCACACAAATAAGAACAAACTGAAGATGTTGCTCCCCTCCTAAGATAATTTTAGTGTTTAAATGACTAAAAAAAACCCTCTTCTGTTTTGCTAAGATGGATCTAGAAATCATGAGTCCATTCCTACCTGTTTCAGAGCTCTTTTCTGTCTAGTCTCTCAAAACTCAGTGGGTTTTTCCAGCCCTCCACTGGCATTTCCTTGGTCCTGTGCTGGCAAAACTGCTGAAGAAGTGAAGCTGGCAGGCCCTCTGCAACACAAACAGGATTGTTACAGGAGAGCATTGGTAGAGAGCACAGTGCATGGCTCACTCTCCAGGGGAACAGCTCAGCAAAGGTGATCAACACACAACTGATTTCACACACACACCAGTCACAACCACTTCACTTCTGAGAATGTGACTACACTGTCCCCACAGTGGATGAAGCAACACCAAGGAGCAATGAAACATGAAATTCTCCATTAAAATCAACTGGCACTACTGCCAAGTGTCAAGAAGACCACAGCTCCACAAGTGCAGGACAAAGATACACACATTCACTAGTTTGTACATTTTTCTTATTTATTCAAAAGCTAGAGGATGACAAAAAGGGTTAAAATGTTTGATGCCACCTGTTTATTACATGAACAAATACTTAATCCAAAGGGACTAGTTTTACAAGCCCTCCTTGTCAAAAACCACACACAAATAAGGTTTTATACACAAATGTTTATTTCTCAAATAAACTTCCCCTTTAAACACAAGGAATGAAATCTAAATCTTCATCAAGATGAAGCCAAAACAAAACCCCTCCAGTACATTGTAATCACTGTTTGCTTGGTCACTACTGCTTTTAACTGTTTAACATCAAAAAACAAGAAGATATTTTAAAAAAATCATGCTACTGGATTCCTAGCTCTGCCTCTGACCAGATCTATACTGATCTCCAAAGGTTTAAAATTGTACATCATCAAATCTGAAGCATTTTAAGTGAGGAACAAGCTGTGCATTCAACACAAACAATGGAACGAGGTGATTATAGGATGTAATCGAGTTCGTAACGAATGTAGGTGTTCTTTTCATCATTATAGATCCTTGGGTAATGTGCTATCAGAGCATCCTGGGACCCAATGTAGATGGAATTGTAGATCTTCCAGTAAACGTCTCTGACCTTCCTGGCGGGGTGGAACAATCCCTAGGAAACACAACAGAGCAAGAGCTGTCACAAGCTCATCATCTCATCTGTTTATCTCACCCATTAGTTGTTCTCATAACCCCTTGCACTACTAATTTCTTCCCCAGCCCTTAGAGCCCTCAAAATGTGTGAGAAGTTCTCTGCTGGTTCTATCCAGTTCCTCAGTGCAGCCAAATCTGCTTATTGTGCATTTCTCTTACGGTACAGAACCCCAGACTGAAGGATGCACTCAAGAGACCAAAAGCCACTGCTCTCCTTTGCTGCAAATGAGCTTTTTTTTGTCTCCTGGAGTGTGGTAACTGCTGTCCCTGCTCTTTTCCATACCTGCAAACAATACTGCAGCATTCTGCAGGGACCAATGGCAACTCTGAGGCCCTCCAGAGCCCCCATCACTGCCTGGATGACATGAGGAGAGGTTTCAAACACGTTAGGCCACACATAATTTAACAGGTGGTTGAGAGAATCTTCACAGCCAAACCCATAGACACCAAGAGACATGTGCTGCACCACAGCACTGGCTGTCTGTCTGTGGACAAGGTCCCTGCAAAGAGAACAATGCTCTGTTAAGAAGCTGCACTCAGAAGCAACATGATTGGACAAACTAATTTCAACTTTTCTGACAAGTTCTGGATGCCAGCTGCACCAGGGGATGTTCAGACTGGGCATCAAGGAAACATCTCCCACTGAAGGAGTGGTCAGACACTGCCCAGGGAGGGGCTTGAGGCAACCACAACCCTGGGTGTGTTGAAGGGTTGCTTGGATGTGGGTTTGAGGGACGTGGTTTAGGGGTGAACTCTGGAGAACGGGCTTAATGGTTGGACTTGATGAGCCCAAGGGGCTTTTCCAACCTGAATGATTCTATAAATTACTGTGCTCTACTTCCACAACAGAAGTACTAACAGAAATCATCAAAAGCAGTATGAATGTAAGAAGTCTTGACTCACATAAGATACTTCTATCATTTTAATTTTCAAAAGAATTAGTAAAAGAAGAGCATGTAATCTGAATTTTTGCAGACAGTGGCTTGCAAATTCTGCTGCCATTTAACATCTTCAGCAAACACAGACTATTAGGAGTATTTGCTGTTGTTAAAACCTACCTAGATACTTAAGGTACACAGCAATGTCCAACTGTGGCACACTTACCTGTCCATTAAAGCATCTTCAAGCAATGGTGTAACAGCATAAATATAATCTTTTCCCATCTCTCCAATGTATTCAAACAGGAAAGAAAGAGATTTTAACACCCCGTTCTGGACATTCAGCTCTGGAACTCTGTATTCGTTCATGAGTGCAGGCAGCACTGTGAAAGGGGAGCATGTTTCAGCTACAATAGCAATTGCTACTGTCGTGCACACTCTGTTCTGCCTCTCCTGGACTTTCAAGTTATTCAGTAGCGTAGCCAACACATCGTGAGGTCTAGGAGAGACAACATGAACATCTGTGTTACCAGATCCAGCAAGGATTTGGATCAAACAGCTGAGTTTCAAACAGCAAGTGGCAGAAAAGCACAGCACAGCCCTTCCAGAAAGTGTAGGTAACTGGGAACCAACCAACCAATCTGTAAAACAGCTGAAGCAAATGCATCATCTTCTTTTCATCAACTTTTTTTTCTTTCTCTAGGCTTTGCTTTCTTCCTGCCTCCCTGTAAACTCTGCAGGACAGCAGCAGCCTGCCCACTATTGCTGTGATCCCAATTTCTATAAAGCCACAGACACTGACAAAGACAGGCAGCTCTGTTGCTGAGTCCAGCACTCCTCATGAAGAGCACTGACTGCATTCTCCTTCTACAACAATCAAGTCTACACATCCAACGTGTTAAACGTGGAGAAGTTTCACTCTTTCTCACCAGCAAACTTCCCATCACCACTGTCAGGTGACTGTGGGGAACCATTAAGCAACTTACCCAATGGCTTTTGCAATATACCCAAAAGTGTTGACTGTGGCTCTCCGGATGGCTTTCTTGTGAGCTTTCAGTAACTCCAGCAGTTCAAAGCAGATCCTCATCCATTCTCTTGCAGAAACATATTCTGCACCTCTGAAAGACAACCAAGTGAAGTTAGAAGCTGTTAGAAAGAAGATGATGTTAAGAGCTCTTAAATAGAATCACAAACTGCAGCACCATTTGCTATCAACAGAGGGAGAGTAATTCATCCATTTCCATAAGTAGATACCTGTTAACACTGGTGTTAATGGTTAATTGAATACACTGGTTAATTGTACTCAAAATTTATTGTGTGCATTCTAAGTTTGCATGACTGGCCAACATCTCCAAAGTGTTTGCCGAGTGAGAGAATCAGAACACGTTTGACAGACCACCTGCAAATATCTCATCTTAAGCTTAATGCACAGCTGAAAACACCCTAGGAGGTAGGAAAAGAAACACCCGGGTGCCAAAGCTGACACTCAGCTGTAGCTTTTGCTAGGGCAGCTGCTCACAGAGAGGGTTAAAACTTTCTCATTCCTCAGCCTACCTGTCTGCAATGCGCCCTACAAGGTCAATGCAGTTCTCCTGGACTTTCTCATGCCTGTTCTTCAGGATAGGGGTAAGTCGTGGCAGCAGATCTTTGATTGGTGGTGTCATCTTGTGCATACCTATTGATTCAAAGAGGTGTATTTAGTTTTAGGGTGCCTCTTCATTATGTTCTGCAACAGAATCTACAGACAAACATACCTATGACATTCACAATGGCCTTCAGTGCTCCGAGGATGCTGCCCAGGACTTCAGGGTATTCTTCACCCAGGTACTCGTACAACACAACACCCAAGTGTCCCATCAGTTTTTCCTACAACCAGGGAAGAAGATTTAGAAGGTTTTTCCACTTCCCCACGCCCCCCTCTCATCTCTTTGCCACACTAGAGCAAACGTGGCAGGGGAAGTGAGTCCAATACCTCTTGACAGGTCTTCATGACAACGGCGGTGCGGGAGATCAGGTCAGCAGCCTGCTGCCTGACTTTGGCTGACTTGTTGTTCAAACGCCACAGGACTGTGCCACAGATCTGGGGCAAGTAGGGCTTCACTCTCTTCCCCAGGGCATTCACCACTGTGCCAAAACCATTCAGCATCACAGAATCCTGTGGGTGAGAACAGCAACCATCAGAGCAAGAGCAATGCCTCAGTTTCAGCTGAGATTGCTGTTGGGATGCTGACACTGCAGAGATGGTGTCTGGGTTTCAGTGATTAGAGCATTAAAACTTCAGTCACATGCTAAAAATTAAACTTGGAGACTAACATTTGGATGTCACAGCAAGCTAGTTCACAGTTAGTGAACCAAACACCCTGGGCATACCTCTGTGGTCTGCTCCTGAAAGGCATACAAGATGCCATCAATAAGCTGTTCCTCCAGTTTGTGATCAATGTCTGCTGCCCCTAGGTTTCCCATTATCTTCTCAATGGTTTCCATCACCATCTTCCTGTACTGCTCAGCTTCATCTTTCAGGTCATCCACAATCCTAGAAATAATTTCTGCTGCTCCAACTTTATTTGCCAGCTCCACGGTCGTATCAACCAACTGAAAGACACAAGTGTGAAGCAGGCATTGTTCACATCTACTTTGTACATCCTGACATCTCCCTAAACAAACAGCATCATGCATGTTAAGCCCACTACAAACAACTGCTTTTACCTTTAGAAAGCATCCAACAGGTCTTAGACCCCAGCATACAACTGAGAGAGGCTCATTCACACTGTAATGTCTTGATTATCTCCTAAGAACTTGTGAACCTTCTAGCTGTGCCACCCTGCTACTCCAAACAGTCAGTTTCAGTCCACACAAGACACAGGCCTGAATGAACACCCTAATGGGAATTTTGCTTGACTGTAAATAACCTTCCAGCTGACAAAACACCATACCTGTCTGTAATTTCTTCGGTCCAAGGCCATTCTGTGCTGCCAGAAGTGTTTGAAAAAAGGTGGCAAGATCTCTGTTTTAATGTAGTTTGCTTCGACACCATCTGTACCACAACACTGCTTCACCACCTAACAGGAAAGAAAAGTCCAACAAATTCAATTAGTGTCTGGGGTTTTTCTCTGTTTTAGTTTGATTTGCATTTGTTGCTTCAGAAAAGCATACACCAGGCCTATTTGATACGAGTGCAGCCCTCATTCTGACATACCTTCAACACAATTTTTTTCATCTCTTCATCAGGAGACTGGAACTCTCTGATGAGGATGAGCATGACTTCCCTGGTGTAATAGTTTGCATACTCAGCATCCATGAGTGGAATCAGGTAACCAATAGCCTTCAAAAAGGCAGCCAAACCCTAGTTAAAGACAGAAATATGGTCTCACATGAGTTACAGGAGATACACATCCATTTCAGTTCCAACAAAGAGGAGTGTTTCAGCTCTACCTTTCCTCTGTGCTGACGTATACCCTTCCATAAAGGCTTCAGAACAGAATCAAAGGACTCAATCCCATAGGGAGTAGCTGCCTCAGCCAAGGCAGCAATAGCCAAAGCACTGATGGTGCGAACCTTCTGCTGCTCATCCACCAGACCTGCAAGAGAACAGGGTGTTTAGTTCCACCCCTGGGCACTTCAGCTCAAAACTGCCAAAACAGAGGGGCAGTACAAAAGGGATTCACTTCTTATTAGCAAAACTGAACCACTCTTTCAGAGTCAGGTGAACTATTTCTCAGTGACAAAAGAACACACAAAACAAGGAACTTCCTATCACTGTGTCTCACTGGGGGATGAAAAATGTGTCAAACAAATATACCAAGAAGAATCTTTGCCTGTGAAGTCAGAACTTACCATGTTCAATGATTTCAACCAAGCTCCTGAGGTGAGGCAAGATGGCACAGCCCATAAGAATGGCAATCTGCTGTACAATCTTGATACCAGTGTGCCTGGCCTGCCAGGATTTTTTGCTCTTACAGACAGCTTTCAGGAAGGGTAGAAGAGAAGGGATGCCCAGAGCAGAGGCAACGACAGCAAAGGCTCGAGCTGTTGTATTTCTGACATACTCATCCATGTTATCAATATCAGGTCTCATCGTGGAGATCATGGTGGCCAAACCAGCAGCCTGAGGGAAAAAAACACAATGAACAGCAGAGAATTATTCTGCCATGCCTATAAACATGCAGCTTTAAGCTAACCCGGTGCCTTAACAAAGGAAGACCTTTACCTTAGCCAAGTTTGAAATAATTTCTCTGCCTTCCACTCTAGCATAGTAGTCTTCATCAATCAGCAATGGTTCAATGACAACAAGGATCTGGAAAAGATGAACAGATTACTAGTTCCTTTCACCAATACCTTTAGTACTATTTCCAGCTCTACCAGATTCCCATGAGACAGAGATGATTCCATGCATCCAAGCTTCAAGCTTGCAATCTATTACTCTTTTTGCAGCTCTATCTCTTAAAAGACCTGGCCCAGAAATACTACCTAGATCAGGCAAGATCCCCTTCCCAACCCTGAGTCTGCATAAATCCTTTTTTACATCATGCCTTGGTGCTATGAAGCCCACACTTCAGTCACACGAGAACTTCAAAGTTTGGCTTAAGTTCTATTTAAAAACCATGGTGCCCTCTTCTGATGTGAAAATAAAAGATGCACTTCTCCCAGCAATGCTAAGAAAGAGCAAAGCAAAGGTGACCCAAAGCTGCAGCAGACCTTGTGCACATATGGTCGGACCAAGTCATCCAGCTTGTAAAGAATCCTGTCGATGACTTTGACGAGCAAGTGTCGCTCCTGATCCTCGAGGGTTGGTGACATCAGCAGAGGCAGGATCTGGTTGAACAATGGTCCTGCTCCAAACTCCCGAGCTTTATCTGTAATCTGTCTCAAGGCAGCCTAGATGGGAACAAACAGCCTGTCACTGCAGCTGAGGGAACATCACTGAGCCACTGCAGACAGGTGGAGATCAACCAAGATAAAATGCCAGTCACTCTAACTACAAACTTCAGGAAATCCATGCTCCTGGTCTCACGTTAAGAATATTCCATCTCAAAAGTATCTTACAGAGCACTTACTTGCACCTAGGCAGCTTGGTGCTGTGGTCAATTCAGAGCAAAACTGTGCCAAAAGACTGCTAATGTAAGGCTGAAACTTAACTAAGAGCTGCACTGCTAATTTACGTGGAAGAAACAAAATCCACAACGCTACAAAGACCTTGCAAGCAAAAAGCACCATGAATCTAGTTTGTAATTAAAATATTCTATAGTATTTATAGAAATATTCTACTTGGTGAGTGCCATTCCTGTACAACAAGCAGCAATATTACACTACATTGAATGACAAACAAAAAGCCACATGGATACAGAAGAGGAAGAACTAAACAAGATATCAAAATTCTGGAGATTATCTTAAAGAGAATCCCATGGACAACCAGAAATAAACCTGAGAATACACAGAGCTTTTTGAAACATGAAATGACAAATCCACCTGGCAGTTCCCCTCACCTTTCTCATGGGAGGTGTGCCATTCTTGATTTTCAGAAGTAATTTCATGATTTTTCTCTCCTTCTGCTCTTCAGGACTCAGAGTTGATTCATCAACATCAACCTACAAGTAATTACAGAGAAACAGCCATTGCTACATATTCAAGGGAAACCAGGAGATTTTCCTCAGCACAAGTGAGCTCTCATTTACCAGCAGCTTGTCAAAGTACTGGATATCATCTGGTTTCAGGAACGGAAGGTTGCCAGAGGGCTGGTCATTGACACTCTTCATGGTCCTGTCTTCTGTCTGCATGTGGAACCCAGTCATCCCACCCAAAGGCGTCGGGGTGGCCGTCAGCTTGCGGGCCGGCGTGCGGATGGGCACGTAGCCAGCTGGTGGGGGGAGGACCTGCAGGACCAAGGAAACATTGAGCACAACAGGTACAAAAAGAGGAAGCTATCAGATAAAAACGCAGTATTGAACTTCTGGTCTTCCACCATTTGCTGTGTTGGGGGATTTGGAGGAGTGTTGCTGCACACATCGGATCCCTGTTCAGAGCAGTGTAAATGAAATCACCACCAAGTGATTGTCTTAGAGCATTTCAGGTGCTGACCTCCACTGCTGAGAGCTTGGATAATCAACTTTTCAGTCTCTTTACAAAGTAAAAAAGACCATTTTGGTATCTGTATCAACATAGCATACTTGCTGACTTAAGATTTATGAGTCTCTTCCAGTGCACCTAGACTTAATATCCATTCAGAGTTCATTTCTGACCTTGAGGGGCATTCCTAAACTTGAGCAGCAGAATGGCCTTTGAGATGACCTTTAGTTCTCCCTTTAGAATGGATTGACAGTGAATCACAGAATCACAGAACAGTAACTGAGTCAAGCAAATGTCTACAATCAGTAACCAATATTTCACATGAAACATTCTGCTTCTGGGACAAACTGGTTTAAAAAATAGTAATAATATTTAAAATACCTATCCCCTGGCAGGAAACAAACAAGCAAATCATCATGGTGTGCTGTACTGTAATCCAGATGAATCACCTTATATCCTTCTGGAAACATAGCATCCAATTCTTCATCAGAAAGTGGCCTGTTTCTCTCATCTATTTCCCTTTCCCAACGCCAAGCCTGCAGCTGCTCAGGAGTCATGCTCATTATGTGACCTGTGTTTTAATTACAAATAAATTATTTTTATTTCAATCTTCTCTCTGCTGAAACAGATGGCTTGTTTACAAATCTTCAAACGTCCTCTTACCCCAAAGTTTTCCTAGCATTTGAAATTTGTGGCAAGATAACACACTTCACAAAAGTGAAGCCTTGAAGGAAGGATTGGGCTTACCTGGTGTAGGGGTGGCCATGTTCATAGCTGGTGTGCCAATGGGTGTTTTGCCAGGTGTCAGAACAGGAGTGCTGCCACCCATCTGGCTGGCAGGTGTCTCATCCCAACGTGACTTTCTTTTACTTGCTCCTGGGGTTGGTGTCTCACCAATGGAGTCCCCACCTCTATCTGTACGAGGTGTCTCAGCCCAGCCACTGCCATGGCCAGGAGTATCTAGGACAAAAAACAACCCAACAGATTTTTGCAGACAGCTGAAGGGTACACACTCCAACTATGGTATCCATTTCCATTTTCAGTATCTCCTGTCTACACAAATCACACAAATGCACCAGACAAAAAGACTGAATATTGAAAAGCCACAGACACTACAAGAAATACATCCAAAGATAACTCCAATTTCTCAAGAAAGCCTATCATCTTCTTGCTGAATTCTAAAAGATACAAAAGAACTCAGAGAGCCTAGAAATTGGGTAAAGTACTCCACATGCTTCCTTGATAAAAGCATTAAGGAACAACAGTGCTTTCCTATTCCCTGATACTTAAGCCTAATAAAATTAGGCAGGTGAGAAAAGGCACCCAAAACTTGTTTTACTACCTATGTCTTGAAAAAATTAATCCTCTCAAGACCACATACAAACATTTAATGAAAAGCAACTCAACATGAGCTCCTTTATCATGTCCTTTACACATTAAAATCCCACCCTGAACCAGGCTGGTGGATATACCACAAAATTTTCATTTGTTTGCTGAGCTGAGGTGCTTTCAAAGATGTGAGTTAAGCTAATGGGATAGATATCGACTCCACCAATGCAGATAAAAACACTACTTCATATTCACCACTAGATGTCACTTACTGCCCGAGTTCTGAATCTAAAGGTGAAGAAATCCTAGGCAATTAAGCATTTAACACTTACTCCACTCTTAACAGTTGCCTATAAATACCTCTTTCTGTCTTGGGTGTTTCATCCCATCGGTTTTTCCGTGCGCTGGAAGTGGCACCTCCGTGGCCTGGTGTTGCATGACCAGGTGTGTCCCTTCCAGGTGTGGCAGCTCCTGCTGGTGTGTGACTAGGAGTTGGATCCCAGATTTTAGAGCCTGGGGTGGCACCAGGAGTTTCACTACCCTTGGCACGGCCCGGAGTCTCATCCCACCGCAGCGACGGTGTGTGCCCAGGAGTCTGCACAACAAACCCACAAGCATTAGTGCCTCTCATATTGAAACAGGCTGCTACTCACTCTTATGACAGGCTGCTGATTCTTACCTCTGCTTGATCCCAGCTGGAGAGCTTTTTAGGAGTAGCACCAGGAGTCTGGTCAGCTGTCTGATCCCAACGCCGTTTGCGTTTTGAGGGTGGCTGGGACGCGGCTCCATTGACGACTTTAAGCTCCCCAGCTTTAGCTTTTTCAGCTAGCTGTTGCCTAATTTCCCTCTATTCCAAGGCACAAAAAAACACATGTTAGAAATATATTTAAGGCCTCTTCAGATCTTACTTTTTAAAGAGGTTTTTTTCAGCTGTATCATGTATTATTGAGCTGTTTCTGAGGTTTAGCTCAAATAGAAAATCAGCTACTCTTTTAAGTTCAAGTTCAGTTCCTGTTCAAGTTCTTCTATGCTGACAGGAGATGTTTGAGAGGCTTTTTGATTCTTAGAAAAGCTATTATTGCAACATATGCACAGAGACTGCTATCCATTTCTGCCACATGTATGTGCCTTAAAATTATGATACTTCTGTACCAAACAAGTTCCACCCCAGCAAAGGTGGATGACCAAGAAAACGAGTTTATCTGAGTTACATCCCATGACATAAAAATTCTTATTTAAATAAATTCTTCTTTAAAATTCTGAAACTACACTGTAATAACACTAACTCATACTGGCTTTTCACTCCTCAGTAAACCTATAAGCAGTATGGCTGTCAGGATAATGAACTAATCCCTCAGTTGAGGCAAGTCAAGTGAGAAATATCAATATAAATCTACAGAGATCACTGCAACTGCAAGATCTTCAGATCTGTTTTATGTGCTTCAACAAAAGCCTTTTAAAAGCTCCCTGGATTCCCTTTACACACAAAAACAGTAACAGGTTTTGTGTCATCCTCTGAAAGGAAATCATTTCTCCCTGCATTGTTTAGGTATTTTAGAGAACAGACGTTTCTCAGAACCACCCTCTTTAAATTTTACTGACTTTTAACAGGTGAGAAACAGGTTTTCCCCAAGAAAATGACTTCTAAGTCAAGACAAAAAACAATTTCCATTCCCACTTTGCTTAACAGAGTTTCATTTTCCAGCCTCTGAAAGCAAGTTCAAGTGAAAAGCTCTCCCCTCCACACACCTCTTCTTTTGTCAAATGCTGTTCACGCATAACATCCATGTATGTTCTGGCATTCATCTTAGGATCTGGTGTCTTCCCTCCTGTGGAAGAGAACAGCAACAGGAACGGAGCACAATGAGTACAGGATAAGCAGAAACTACTGACTTTTTTCTACTGTCCTGCTCTAATATTATTTTATTCCATGATCATTTAATTTTACTTTTTGATTGAAAAATTTTAAAAATTACTTGTATCTTACTTTTTATTCAGTTTGCTGATCAATTTAACCTGTTTGAACACAAACATGACTACTGCAGTTCCAAACAAATATTTTAAAGCAGATATAAATGATAAAATGACAACAGAGTTAAAGAGTCTTCAGAAGTGATGGGTTCCTGGGTTGCTAATCCGGAATACGTACACTTTCGTGCCTTTGTCTCCATCAGCAGTTCTGACTTCAAGCAGCAGAATAGAAGCCTAGAAAATTATCTCTTTACCATTAGTAACACTTTGGAAAGATATTTATATTCAAAACATTACCTTGTGCAAGCTGTTCAATCCTAGTTGTTATCTGACTAGAAATAGCTACTGCACACCTAAGTAACATTTAAAAGGTTTTCTCATAAAGACCCGTTTCTAAGTTGGACAAATCTGGATATGGCTCCCAGATCTTTTAATGTCATATTGTAAAAGGGCTTCATTAAATTAAAAAAAAAAAAAACAAACAAAAACAACAACCACCCAAAAAAAAAACAAAAAAACCCCAAAAAACTCTCTGGTGACACTTTCCCCCTCTTCTCAAGGTACAATTGTGACTGGGAGCTGAATGCAATACAGTACACATATCACCACAAAGATACTCACAGGTAATGGCTTTTGTATACCATATGTTGTTTTATGCTGTGTATCTTGCGTTAAACTTAACCTTTTAATACTTTACAAGAAGCCCAACTTTATAAAAAAAAAAATGAGATTTGTCAAGAAAAGCACTTTTTCTTTAATAAAAAATGTGCATATTTGCTATACGAGTGGTACAGCATTGTAATTTAGGGAAAAAACCATCAACTTCTTAAACATTTTTATGCTGAAGATCATTGCCCAATTGGCTGTGTCATTCTGACACTAGCTTTGATAGGACTTTCCTTTGGAATACTTTTTCACCATAATCTACACAGGATGTGTTGAACTGCACCCTTAAGAATGCAGACAGGACTGGCATATAGCAGTACTGCTGTAGGAAAGAAATTAAGGACAGTTAGTATGGGCCTGTGAATTCTGACAACACATGTTTATATCAATTACAATTAAGCAAGTAAAATAATTAATATCCCTAGTAAGTCATGCAGGCTGAAACTCATTTGTAAAACCTGCAAAACAGCTACTAATCTCAAAGTCAACAGGCACTTTATTGCCATGCCTGAAACTCACACACCTAGAGAAAGTTTCTGGCAGACCCACTAACACCCCTTTTCCTGACTTGCATTCTCAAATTATCAGAACAGACTTGAACTATTAATAGTATCAAAGTCTTACATATGCTTTTGTCTCTTTTAGCTATACCACCTATGTTTACACAGGATGGTAAGAACCAGGTGCTCTATTTGAAGAATTAGCATTTCAAAAGCAGTAACCCTGCACATCTACCACTTGGAATGAAAACTTTCAAGGTACTGAAAGAATCTGAGCACTCAATACACAAAGTTGTTCAAAGCATAATGTACAACCCAAAACAAAATGAAAAGAGAAACCTTTAACCCTTTGTGTTTCTATGGCAATGGCTCATTATTTTCTTGTCCTTCTACCTGGAAAGAAAACTCGTATTATAAAGATGAAGAATATGGCATCTAGGTTTTCAACCACATCTCTATGAAAAGGGGGATGTTTACAACAAAACTAAGCTTCGAAAGCATGCCAACAGAACTCAAAGGGCTAAAGACAGAGAGACAAAACACTGCACCAAGGGTAGAAACGGGCCAAAAGCAATTACCATCTGCAAAGGGATCGAGGCGCTCGGGGGAAATGATCATCATCCGCCGGTGCTTTTTGTACTCGTCCTCGCGGTCCGCGATCTTCTGCGGCCGGTGCTCGGCAAAGGGGTCGTACTGGGGAGGGGGAAGCAAAGCTGGTCACCCACACACCAAACCTGCCTGCCCACCCCCTTTATTCCCAGCAGTCCCAAAGAGGCTGCCTCGCTTTGTCACAAGGCTGGAATTTTGTTTTCTTTTCAATGGGGGATTTCTGATGGAAAAACTTCCGCCAGCAGCCATCTGCTTCCAGAAGTTTGTTCACAGAATCAAGAGTGTTAGGGATTGGAAGGGACCTAGAAGATCATCTGGTCCAACATTTCATTAGAGTAACTGGCCCATCCAAGGAGCACTTGGACCATGAGTCTTGCTGCAGTTATTTGGAAGAAGTGGGGGATAAATACATTAAAGGTGAGTGTAGGGAGGATGGAGCCAGACTCTGCTCAGTGCCATCCAGTGACAGGACAAGAGGCAATGGGAGTCAGCTGGAGCACAAGAGGTTGAGGGGAAACACAAGGAAGAACTTGTTCCCAGTGAGGGTGCCAGAGCCTGGCAGGGGCTGCCCAGGGGGGTTGTGGAGTCTCCTGCTCTGGAGACACTCAAGACCTGCCTGGATCTGTTCCTGGGCGACTTGGTCTAGGTGACCATTCGCTTGTTCCCAAAGCATTTCATGCTGTCAGCTTCCAAACTAAAGCAGGAACAAGCTCATGGGGAAATGAAAACACAAGATGTGCAGGATCCAGCCTCAAAAAACCCTTTTCCCCCTTCTTTTCAACAACAGATGCAACAGGATTCCCTCGTGCCTTCAGTTTGGATGTACCTGTTCTGTGGACTGGGGTATGTCATTAAGCAGTGCCACTGGAGCATGGTATCCTGGCTTCTTCTGACCAAGCAAACTTGTTGAAGGGTAGTCATCATCATCCTGGCAGCAAAAAGACATGGCACATGTGTCATGTTGATATTTAGGTACAATAATGTCCAATTAAAACGCTGTGGTGATGGGAAATGTGACAATGAACTGCTGGAATAGTCAACTCCCAAGTTTTACCAAGTTTTTTTATACCACTCTTTGTTACTCCCAAACTGCTAAATCAGATAAACCTACCAACATCAACTTACAATAACTTTTTTCTCTACAACTCTCAAGTACTCTGCAATATGCTACAATTAATCAAGCATGCTGCCTACATCAGTTATAGAAGAAGTTTTTATTTTGTGTTAGCACTGTGGGCAGAGTTCCACTGTTGGCACAGAAATTTAAAACCTTTTTTTTAGCTAGATATAACATGTCAGGAAATAACCCTATAAAAATCTTCAGAAGCAGTGAAAAAGAAAAATCAGAAACCTAACAATCTTTCTCTTAATAATAAAGTGCATTCTGGTAGTGGCCTATGTGTTTATGGTCAGAAGTGGAGCTTCTGACTGTCCCTGCAAGTAAAAATGTGGTTAAAATGTTTAGGATTAGCAATAAGCAAAGTAACCTTACAGTGAGGACATAAGAACATCATCACACAGGGAAAAAAGCCAATATTGCTCTGAAATCAGAAATTAAGTAGAAATCAAAATCTTAAAATATTTATATTAGTTTGTTGGCTCAGGTTTATTAATTTTTTTTAATTTTTTCTTTTTTTTGGCCAGCATTTTTTAACTTGGCAGCAACAACAGAACAAAGTTAATTATTCACCCTCAAGGAATAATTAAGCACCAGGCTACAAGCTTTTGCCTTCTGCTTGGACCTACAGCTCATGAAGTACAAGCCAGACTTGGAACTCAGAAGCCTCCTGGGTAAGATATATTGGGTCCAATCTTATTTTTATGACAATAACTGTTTTTACCTCAGCAACTGCTACTGAAAACCACTCACAATTAATTTGAATGCACGGCCTGAAGAAATACATGAAATTCACTTACATCTTCCAGTTCAGTTGCTGCAATAGAAGTGACATATCCAGCAAACCTGCTGTCACTGCCACCATAAATTTCTTGATCATAGTATCCTGTGGAATCAAGGCCCACTCCTTGTGCTTCATCAAGAGCAGGTTTTTTCCCTTGAATTTCTCGGATCTGTGCTTCAATATCTAGGGCAAAGAGACACACCAAAAATCAGGAAATGAAAAAGCAAACCAACCCGTGTTTTCCTCCTACCTCTTGTAATGCAGCAAGAAAACAAATGACAAATTAAATTAAATTAAAATCCAACTGTCTTCAAAAAATGAAGTGATGAGATATTAACTAACTTCATAAAAATCTGTAGTTTCCATCTGATTTTTGATTCAATGGCTATGTAAAGACAACTGACTGTATGAGGTTAGTTCAGCAGATCAAACAATTATTCTCATGACAAAAAAAATATCCTAGAGAGAGCAAGGACCATGCTTGAGCAAGAGGATTGGAATAGATGGTCTGAAAAATCTTGAGTATTATTATGTAATATTTGAACAAGTCAACATATTGGAAGCCCCTGAAATTACTTTAGTCCTTTCATACTTATTAGGTCTAAATATTGATTAATATCTTCAAACCCGTTCTGACCCCACACAGATCAAAACCAAGCAGCTGGAAGCATGCCAATGTTTTCCTTACAGTCACTGGAGCACCTGTGGCTTTAATAAGCAGTTTAAATATAGAGAAAAAAAAAACAAACCAGCAATTCCACTGCTTAATATGTTAATTATGACTAATGTTACTGCTAAAAAAGGTCTTAGGGGCACTGCCATGGGTGATAATCACTTGGGTGGTACCTCACACAAGCCTTAGATATGGCACAGCATGTAAACAAGGGACAATGCCATGTCTCTAACACTGAATGGTTCCAAAAACCTAAATATTATTTTATTATTTTTTTCACTAAATAGTTCCAGAAACCAAAATATAT